>JASANE010006326.1:0-43765 GCA_030248225.1 Trileptium ribeirensis | reverse complement strand
CAATATAAAATGAGTGTTTTCACTAACAATAGTCGCTGCAGTCGAAGGAACGATGATTCGTATCGATCAGCGGCAATTACTGGTCAAACAATAGTAATGACAACAGGATCGATGACAACTGCGGTATTGGACAAAGTGAGCAGTACGTCAATCATCAAAGATATTCTTCCATCAACACCATCTTCAATCAATTTACTACAACTGTCACAAACGTCGTTGATGGAATCCAGGTTAGTTTTCGTCGGGTTTTTTCTAATTTTGATGACAGATTATGTGTCTACGGTAGCTCACAGGTGTTGGCCTGTAAAAATTGTCTCAAAACTACCGCTGTGCGTTGATGTACAACAAGATTTTGCAAGAAAATGCACGTTTTATATATAGGACCCAGCTATAATGAGGTGATGCAACATTATCATCAACAGATATTTTGAAATAAATCTCTACCGACATATAGTTTTAGTTTTGCAACGTGGTAACCGATATGTCATATTCGAACGAATACTGCAGCATAGTACCATAGGTGTCCCAAATTTATTCACATCTCGTGGTGGTATATCGGTAGAGGTTGACTACGAGCATCGATGATATTCTTTTTACAAAAATATGTCTTAATCGAAACTAATGTTACTAAGCTAAGCCCGTTTATAAACCCATGTCACTTTTACACGCCGGACGTTATAGAGTCAGAAAAAAGAACAGCTTAGAGAGGGGGTTCGGAGGCGGCAGACGGTTTAGGCTTAGTATATGGCTCATATAGGTACCTTAGCTTATTCTAAGACTAAGGCTTAGTATATCGAGAACGGTATAGCTTCATTTTTATTTACGCCCTTAAAAGTTACATTGGCCCGCTTGTGCAATAATTTAGAAAATACCTTTAGAGCTCTGCACAAGACACTCGCTCAAAATTTGTGCTTAAAAAGTTAGCTATATAAAATGGTATTATAGTACAATTCGGTATTAAGGAACGCCCATTTTTTGTAACATTGCTAATAAGGAACACTCACACAAAATCAACGTTTACTGGAGAAAAACCAAACAAAAATGTTAAAAAATTGTATCAACATGTTTAGAATCGTTTAGCGTATTGCATACTAAAATTCGAGTCAGATAAAGTCATGTAGTAACTAATAATGCCCTAATAATCAATTTGTTCCTTAAAATCCCCGAATTGATACATTTAAGGAACGTAATTTGGGTAATAAGGGATATGTTCGTAATTAAGGAACACTCAACAGTTATGTACTTATGATGATCATAACTTGCATAACAAGGTTATACAGCTTTCATTACCACTCACATAACGTTAGATAAACCTGTCTTGTGGTGAAAATATTGGTATTCATATTAGGCGTGCATAATAAAATCAATAATTTTGATTAATTTTCAGTAATGTATAATTCAGTTTTTCAACAACATTTACGACTAAAATTTCATGGATACGTTTCAAAGAACAGCAAACCTCTAAGTTTTGTATGTTTACACAACAATAAGCCTTAGTTTCACAACGCTGTAAAACGCATGGGTATTTTCAGTTATCCGCCCAGCTCGATTTTGCGAAGTACGCCGCTTTCAACGGAAGAAAGAGGTGCCAATCAATTCAACTCTGCGCAGCGATTCAGAATATATACTCATTTTAGTCATATTCCTGGCATTATTTCCTTACTAAGGGTATGAATAACACTTCCTTAACACACGTAAAGTTTTAAAGTTTGATTGGTAATATTTTGAAAGTGGCCTACTTCTCAAAATAGAGACAGAGGATAACTGAACAGACCCAACCTCATTTAATTGGAATCAATTAAACCATTTTGGCACTCAAGGCTAACATTGGGAGCAAAATATAAACTTTTTAGTAACTTTAGCCGCACATTCCGTATGAATCCAATAACCACATTCACTACAGTCCTGCCACAAAGAACCATTTTTTGCATCAACATCGCTAGACCACAACCGCGAACATTACTTGCAGCTCCAATCCTTCTTCGGTCGCTTTTCTGATCGTGTTCCTTGCTGCTGCAAACGTGCTATAGCTACGTTCAGCGGATTGCCTAATCGGTACACCTAAAACGAACTTTTGTAATTCAACCGTATGGCTTATTGACAGTCGTTTTACATGATAATTACTACAAAACATGTTTATATAAATAAACGAATATCAAACACAAATAGCAAATATCACAATATGTCAAATTTACTGCAAATACTCTTCTGCTGGCACAAAAATTCTGAAAACCGAAACCAAATCTCAGCAACACACAAATTTATGGCAAGAAAATGTGCAAAAAGATACCTGGGGACATCTATAGTATAAAAAGTAGCGCAAGAGTCTTGACTCCGCAAAAGTCTCATTACTGATTAATTTGTACAATTTTTCTATTCTAGAAATTACCCATGTCATTTCTGAAAATGATACCCATGTCGATGCGATTGCTTTGTTACACATTTTGTCATAATTTCACAAACACCGAAAACCAAAAATCGGCAGGGTAAATGTAGAACAAATTTTCTTGGTAAAAAAATTGATTAATTGATCAATAAGCTATATTCCACCCATTGTTTTATTACTTCTAGGCTTTTGTAACGTGTTTTCCCTTTTTCAAACGTTTTTATTAAGAATAAAAAAGTAAACAACGCGAAACAGACGCGCTTACATGCGCTCATTTAGACATAACGCGTTTAGGAACATTGAAACTTAACGATAACGTGACAATCAAATTACAAATTTTTGTCCAAGCTGGCGCGCTTAACCCTCCCCGTACAACGTCCATCGTACCCCTTTTGCGTACAACCTGGGGTGCGTTGGACCCCAATCACCAGTAGTGACAAAAACGGGATCGCCTCACTCCTAATGGGTAAAGTAAAACTGTTTTTGCCAGAATCTGTGTAAATGTTGTTTCGAACAGGTATTTGTGTCACTGTATTGATTACAGTCATCGTTCCAAAAGACACAACTGATGAATATACAGCAAAAATTTGACAAATAAACTATTTTAGAAAATACGCTTTTTTAGCATTCTAGGCAAGGTAATTGTATATACACGTTCAGTCACCACTGAAATTCTGACACTCAGAACACATCACTGTTGCATGTTCGTTACACACGAAATTACCGCAATTGCTACACTTTTGCCTCACTTTTCGGTCCAGTGATCGCGGGCAGATGTGACAACGTCCTTTCCCAACTGCATCCTGTGCGACTCTAGACACACTTGGTAATTCGTATTTCAGCGACTGTAGCGCAACCTTTACACCTTTCTGCAACGCCCTGGGGTTGCGGATTCGGTCCTGAATTACAGGTTCTACCAATTCTCGTCCCAATTCAACCAAAAATTCTCTTCGTCGGTCAGATTTCCCAGGATTCCATTGTGTATCTTTGTCCACCCAAGCAGTAAAGGCTGCAACTAAACCCACGTCAACCATATTGTAGAACAAAACAAGCGGCCACCTTCGCGTTATGCGCTTACAGGAGTATATCCGAACCATATGGTCCAGGTTATCAACGCCCGATTTTGTTTCATTATAGTGTTCGATGATATGAGGCTTGCAGCTATTGTCGAGAGAAACAACATTATCATGATGCATGCTGGAAAGTAATAACACCGCTCTGTTCTTCTTTGGAACATAGCTGACCAGGGTGATTTGGCGATCGAATCCAAATAAGCTTGACGCAGCAGCGCGCTCACGATTTGGAAGCATTTCACGTGGAACAAACCGTTTGTTTTTTCTGACCGTGCCGACAACAGTTAACTTCCGTAAAAGGAGATCCTCTGCCAGTTGTTTGTCGGTGAAAAAATTATCCATAGTTACGTTCCTGCCAGATTGGAAATAGGGGTTTACTAAATTTTTCACTACGTTGGATGCAACATTGCCTTGGCGCTCTTGACCGGGCTGCCTTCCCAAATAAATTTCAGCATTCAGTGGGTAGCTGGTTTTCGCATATGTCACCCAAAATATTTTTATACCGTATTTTCCGGGTTTCGTTGGCATGTACTGTCGAAATTCGCACTTCGCTCTGGTCGCTACTAACTGCTCATCGGTTGTTAGGTCCAACCCCGGTTTGTAAAATTTTGGCAGTTGCGACACAAATATGGTCCAAACGTCTCAGAAGGCAGCCGCCTTATCTGTTTTTTTTCGATCGTTGCGTGTTCTCTGGTCATCAAATCGAAGATACTTTGCGATTTCATGGAATCCATTTCGAGTCATAACAGCCCAAAAAATTGGTCTACCCTCTTCAGCCCACAGTTCCGTTGTAGCTTCCATATTTGAGCGGTAAGCTCCCGCCAATACAACTAAGCCAATCCAAGCTTTTAGTTCGTTTAGTGTGAGCGATTTCCAGTTTAATGCTGATTCGGCTGCTTTTCGGTTGGTGTGACGAATAATATCGAGTATTTCATCAGTAATAGTGAAAAAGATTCGTTCAAAGACTGAATATTGGCAAACTGTCTCGTGTGCCCCTGGCGCTCTCTTACAATATTCTCTAGCCCGGCACGAACACCAACTCGGTTTGGAGGATTTCGAGACCACATTGTATTATCCGGCGAAATGAAATAAGGTTCTCCGGTATCAATATCACCATCCGAATAGTCGCTGGAGTCGTATGTATCCTGCGATTCAACCTGGTCGTTTTCATCTATGTCCGACGCAGAATCGTCGTCATCGCTGATTTCAAGGCCGAACGAATAGTGGTAATCCATGGTAATATAAACGATATATTTGTATAAACATAAGAGAATTACAGGCTAATTTCTCTACAGTCTGAAATAGGCAATGTATGTAAATTATGTACGGAAAAGTATTCATAAAGGCCAAAATATATTGTGATTGCTTGGGGTCCGTTGGACCCCAGGTGGTATGGCTGTAATAGTAGAAAATTAGAACGTACCAACTTCATGCAATCCAATGCAGCGATTTATATCTTCTGCTATGTTGCTTAGTTGGTGTTCCTGATAGGTGCCCTGAACTAGCACCTTCGTAGCATGATAAGCAAAGGAATACTGGGAGTTCAAACATGGCATGGGGTCCAATGGACCCCACGTTGTACCCAGAGGGTTAACAAAAAATATTGCTAACAAATACCTCCTGCGAATAGTCATATATTAATATTCCCGATACCCAAAATATCAAAAACCGTTTTTCTATCTCAAGAATGATTATTGCCTGCTTTCGGGCTCCTTTCAACGCTAGCTTAACACCACTTGGTCGAGATGGCCCGTCCTTTAATTTTTCCATTTGTTTTATTTTCGCCATGGTGCTAAATTATTTACGAATACTATTGGTGACGTTATAGTAATCGAGGACATGTGCTATAAAAATGGCAAGTAAACAAATACAATTTATTAACAGACCAACTATTCATGTTATATATTGACTAAAGTATTAGTGATTGAAGCACTGACAATTATCTTTTCGTGAATAGCTTTAGGGAGATTAAACAACTAAGAGGCTCTAGAGACCAATCCTATGCTTGTACTAGGAGTGGTTTAACTACTGAAAACAATTCTAAACATCTTACAATATAAACATAAACAAAATAAAAGTTCCTTAAATAGCGGGTGTGTTCCTTAATCCCAATATTTCGTTCCTTATATCCCAAATTTCGATCGAAATAGATACAAATCCCGTTATGTAACAACAACACATCTCAACCACCTTTAATCGAAAAAATAAGAACGTTGTGAGAAAGGTTATGTCATGACGAATTTAACGATATAAAAATATATAAACTTAAATGCACCAATGCTGTGGTCCAATTGAACGAAAGAAGGACAAAAATTCAGAAAACAGCGCTCTCGAAATTTATCACTTGACAAAATTAATACTTTTGGTAATAGCGAAAGAGCCACTTGTTGCATAAAAAACTGAAAGCACAGTGAGAAAGTTCGTTATGTTTTACATAAGGTGATGTCATACAAATATGTGGCCAGCGCGGAGACGAAAAAGGCGGATCAAACAAATGATGAGTGTTCCTTAATACCCAACTCTATTCTATATAATTTAACTGAAATTATACTGAAATAAGTTTGAGATTTTACACGTTTTTGTCAAAGGTCAGATTCTGAAATTTTGGTATTTTTGTGATCCTCGAGACCTCCCTGATCATTTCAACCGAAAAATAGAATTTTTAAAATTTTCGATTTTTTCGGGTCCCAATGGTCCCTCCTTGGGAACCCTAAAATTATTTTCTTAAAAATTAGATTTTACTCGCAATTCCACGCGGCTTGACAAGCTGAATCGAATGGTGATATTTTTAATGGGATCCGGTAACCAGATCTTAAGTTATGGCTAAAAATATCGGAGGCTGAGAGGCTCAGCAATTCAACTTTTTTTGGCCATAATTTAGGATGCTTTTATCGCATCCCGTCAAAAAACCATTACACTCAGTTCGTCAAGCCGCGTCGAATGGTAGGTAAAACTCCAATTTTTAAGGAATAAATTTATTGGGATCCCAAGGGGGTACCCGTGGGACCCGAAAAAATCGAAAATTTTAATTTTTTGGTCGAAATGATCAGGGGAGGTTCGAGGATGACAAAAACACCAAAATTTTCAGAATCTGACCATTTTTGGGCAAATGCGGACTGGGGAGATAATGGAAAAGCACCAAAACTTCATGGTACATTGAGGCACGACTCGATGTCTGTAAAAAGCTTCTTCAGTATACGCATCTAGTCCTTGATATTATCTTGTGACATTTTCTTCAATGAATTCTCTAAGCTTTGATTGAAATTCATAGACAATCCCTGAGATCGAAGGTAACTCTTCGTTAAATTTGATATATCTTACCAAATTTCTCCATCAAAGGATTCACAAATTCCGATACATCAATCAGGCAATATCACAGAGAGAAATTGCTGTCATCGAATGTCCAAGTTATGTCTTTACTGGGTGCTGTGGACATCCCACATCTTGCATGTGACTGTGCTGCTACATACACATCTGTCCCAATAGACATCTCGAAGGTGAGTGAGTATGTACAGGGTACCCGTGGAATTTGGGGAACCAGTTTCCCTGTCTCAGGGAAGAGCGAAATTCATTGTTTCAAACTGACATTAAATCAGGCTTAGCGCCTATGGAGAACCACTATTATACGGGCATTGGTACGCAATCGCTTTACAGCTCATAATACTGCCCGCATCCCTTCAGCGAAATACAGATGAATGCAAGGGATTAACCCATAAGAGTCGATAAGACGGCTACCCCTGAGAGTCGGATCTCCAAGTCATATTGAACCCTTGTCCTTGAAGGCTTCACACAGTATATACCCCCAAATTGGGGTAAAATCTGCAAACATTATGAAGTTTTGATATCTGACCGATTAGACGTTCTGACAAACTAATACCATACTGGCTGCATGAAAAATTTATGCAGCATGTTGTCGCCTGAAAGTTAAGCCAAGCAGACTTTTTAGCTTTATGCTACGAACGTTTTTGCCCTTTAAAGAAATAAATCCCGTATGAAGGGATATTTTAAGGCACAAATTTATGCCAATGAATACGACTCAAACGAAGTTTTGATATCAGACCGATTAGACGTTCTGACACACAAATACCATCCTGGTTACATGAAGAATTTATGTGTATGTTGAACAGTTTCTTTATCCACATTTATTACAAGGTAACAATGTTACCATATAACATGTAAAGTACATATGTTTATTCATGTGAAATCATGGAACAAGGTTTGAACAATGGAATTTTATGTTCACTACGTGTTCAGAAATGTTTTAATGTAAACCGCTGCTACAGGTTTCTTTGAGAACTCTAACCGTTATAATAGCCACAGAAATATATGACGACTGCCAAAATGGTCAGAAGCATTCAAGGTTTTGTTTCATGTAGTAGCATAACCAGTTACATAAATGATCGTGGTTATGCATAATCTGTGAGGTTAGGAATTAATATTTTAAACATGGCAAACTTTAACTTTAGATTTAGCCTACGCAGGGCTATTATATATTCCTGATGAACAGATATATTATAATTGTTGCATAATGATTCTGAAAAAACTAATCTATGAATTTTAAGACACTTTGTACACAGTGGTTAAAAATCGCGTAGACAAAGTTTTTTTTTCTTAAAATTTTTATGTTTAGACTTTTATTTTAATTTATATATTCCGTATTTAAAGAAAAAAATAGAATTTGCAATAGTAATATTTGGCTTATATTTCCGTTTGCTTACGTCTGCATCTACGATAAATTTACCGTCGTCATATGTTTCTGTGGCTTATTATAACGGTTAGCGTTCTGCAAGAACTCTGTGTAGTAGCAGCATTTGCATTAAAACGGCCTCCTGAACACGTAATGAATATAAAATTAACTTGTTCAAACCCTGTTTCGTTATTTTACATGAATAAACATGTGCATTTTACATCGTAGCATTGTTACCTTGTATTATTAGTTTTACATAGTCTGAGATACACTTGAGATTCAGGGTTAGTGTGAAAAAATCATGAAGAAGCTTCAAAATAGATGAGATATTTGGCTCTAGGCTCGGGCCAACCGAGCCTGTCATGATATCTGACGAGCCGAGCCCAAGATATGTTTGAGAGTGGAGTCTAGTGTATAAGGAAAATCTGAGCTTCGAACTCTTTTCTGAAACAACAAACATTTATTATAACAAGTGATGTTATAGCACAATAGTCTGCCAAAAGCAAGAGCAGCAGAGAATACATCAGCTCGTCTCTTCAAGGCTCTAAAAGCAATTATGTGATTTGTTAGACGGTTGGCATAATGTTCTCTCTACATATATATTAGGGGGTCGCGAAATTAATGGGAGGCTGAGAATTGATTCTAGCTTGTTATCGGAACAGCCGAGTCGACAAGAACTTTAAAAACCTGGCACTTTCCCACCACTAATAAGTATCCAGTAAACGTCTAGGCAGTGGCGGATGCTGGATTTCAAGGTGGAGGGATCCCGATGTTATCGCGCCGCAGTCACCTCCATACTCCCTCAAGTCATCGAATCTCCCCCAGAGGGTCCGCATCGCCCACATAGAGGCGCTGCACCCCTCAAAGTATCTCGAAGCGCCGCATCTCTCGCGGAGCTGCACTCCCACACCCCCTCGCCGAGGCGCTGCCCGCTCAGAGCTCAGACGCTGTGTCGCAGCCCGCAACCCCAAGGCGCCGCAGACACCCTTCCCCCACCTCCCCGAGGAAGCCGCAGCCCCTACCACCGACTTCGAGGTGCTGCACCCATCAAAGTATCACCTCACCGAGCGCTACCCCCGACTCGCGGCAGCCCCCCCCTTCTTGTCATCCAAGGTGCCGCACTCCCTCCCCAACTGGCGTCGCCCCTCTCCTTCGAGGCAACGCACCACCCCCGAGTTGGCACACCCATCGTTTTCCGAAGAGGCGCGTCATCCCCACGAGGCGCCGCTTCCATCCCCACGAGGCGCCGCTTCCATCCCCAACTAGGTACATTTCGCAAGTACCACCGCCCCGAAGTCATATGTGCAGCAGCCCCCTCCACCCGTGAAGTTCCGCGCCCACTAGTCCGTGCCTTGATTCCCCTCGTTATGAAGTGCTGTTTGGATCCGGCCCACTGATAGCTCACTTTAAAGCAAATTTATAACAAAATGGCTAAATAGCAAGCGCTTGGCAACCCATGTAGCTATCTATTAAAAATTTATTCAGCAACTGATTAAGAGGTACATTTTTCATTGTCTGAAAAATGAAACAAAAATAGGGTTGACATATGACGGGCAACGAAATAATTTGGACATGCACGTGCCTATTCTATTTACAGGCGAATGCGCTTGCGGAATACAACGCGGTTTCAAAAATAAATCTCCATTCAGCCAAAGCCGTGTTCTTAAAATTTTCCTCTCGTTTAAGTGGGCTGATTGCGCCGCGGATCCTTTTCTTAGTCGTGTACCATGTGCGGTGAATGCCAATGGCACAGAATTAATTATTACGAAAGAACTTAAAAAAATTATGTAAGTCAACAACTAGTGTGTTTCGCGACGCTGAAAAATTCGAGCTCCGAGCAGTGATGGTGGAAATGCCTCAAAATTTCGCGGGTACCCTCGATCAAACATGTTTGCACGCGAACACTTATGGGGTGCGTTCATTCTGTCAGTCATGGGGATCCAGTTGCTGGCGACCATCGCATAATCGGCTCAGTGACATCAAGACTCATGTGATATTATATTATCAAGCAGTGACGTATATGATCTTCTGTCCCGAAATGTGCGTTGTCATGGCGAGTTACGGTCAAATAAAAAATTTGGACTCGCTTCACTCGCTCAGTTTAAATCACCAAACCATACAGTAATTTAAACCGTTAAATTATGTATTTGCATACATTTGCTGTTACTGGAGATTCACTAACCACAGTATATGATGTCCTTTAAAATGACAAGAAGCTTTACTACACGGAAAACAGGATATCGTAGCTACGGTTTTAAACACAATTATACATTATAGACATAATGTATCTCCTAACTGAAAAAAAGGTTTTTGTTTCTATTTCTCAAAATAGATCTTCTGACTGCTCCATTCAAAGTATAGAAGTGTATAAATTGCATCACAGCCGTTATGTACAATTTCAATCTAAAAAGTTACACATGGAGAAAAATTTTGCCAACTGATTTTTGAGAATAAACTTAAAAAATTAAAATACAATACATTCAAAGGAATGATGCTAAATTTATTTCCTTCGCAATATCAAAATGCTACATACATTCCTGTGCAAATAAGCTAACCGTGGTTATATATTCAAATACCAAAAATAATTCTATTTTTAGAACATGTACATAGTTTACCGCTCATTATTATGCATAATCGATTTCACCATAAATTTTTTGTGTCAATATTAACTGCATAAGTAGTGAATTATAAAGGCGCCATAAAACTTCCATCACCATAAGGAAACTGTACAATATTTACTTTCTTAAGAAATAATGGCATAACTATGTCCCAGCAAAATTAGATAATAAGCCCAACACATAAATATAAGAAGTTTCGTAAATTTCGGTGTATTTTGTTAGTTTGGATTCGTCTATCTAATATAAAATGGTTTGGTTGCGACTGAGCTCAATAACTTTACATGCGCTGTAGCATTACGAAAAAACAGACTTTCTATCAAACGTAATATGACACCCTTTACCAGACTGGATAAAAATCGCTAGGGAAATCTTGCCATCCTGCATTCATTCATTCAGCAAACTATTAAGTACAATACGCTGCAGAAATGATTGTCGCATTTCGAGCGAGTGGCTCGCTTGATATTTCGGAGCGTTATTACAAATAATGAAATCTACTTTTCTTTACTAAAGTCTATTTCTTTCGAGCGAGCAGCAGTCACTTTAGGCGAGTACTGTAATATAATGAAAACGATACAATACAATGAAATACAATAGTATAACACAATAAAAACATTTAAGTCAAAATGATATAAAGCATGCAGCTTTACACATTAATGACACGACCAAGTTTCTGGATTCTGTTTAGCAAAACGTCTCCGTGTTTCACAATATTCTGATACTGCATGTTCTTATTGTCCAACTGATTGGTCTCCACGATCCTTCGAACCTAAATTATTAAGAGATGTTTCCACAATACATATCTAGTCAAATTGACCAGTTGAGTTTGCCGTTAAATATGAACCAGTGGTTAGGCGAAAAATTGCAGGACCTTAAGGAACAGTGGTCTCTTATGCTTTATATTTAACACAACACATCGTGGTGGTTATTTTAATAACGTTGAAATTAATGTTTGGACGGATTGGTACATCGTTTCATTGACATTCTTCTAAATTTAATGAACGCCCAGAGTGCAAAAAATTGTACTACTTATATGAAAAAGTGTAATGCGCATTTATGCATTTATGTCATTTTCACATTCTACGCACTATACAATGGTCCCAGTGTAACATTTACGTATAATACTAGCACAAAACCAGCCTACAGCCGGTAGGGGCCTTCGGTCGCTTTATGCTATGTTTATGTCTAAAAGCTGGTTATTTTACCCTTTGCGTTCTATATTAAAGTAGAATGGTTTGCATTGCAGATTTTCATCCAAAATTCGTCCAGGCTTGTATTAAAAATTTTCCGTGAGAAGTAGTCTAGTTTTTACGATTTGGGTAAGTTTTTATAAGTAGGCCATTTATTCCATATTTATTATTACATTGTTACACATAATTACGGACATTTGCTGCCATTGTTTCCAAAAGATTCAGCTTCGATTTCTAGTTAAGAATGCAGATTTAGTTTTGGGAAACTGGTTTAGTATGAATGATTTCAATATGAATATATCCCTGATTTTACTTTGCTAATACGGCTTGAAAAATTTTCCATCAATATAATGTTCAGGTTTCTGTTTTGCTTTAATGGGTACTTTTTAATTTTAGTTCGCATTAGTTATCCAGCTTTCGTTTTTGATAGAACCAATTTTTGTACTGAATGTTTCGGGCTTGAAAGATCATTTTCAAGAAACATTTTATTGTTTCTATCAAACATTTACATTTTATCGTTTCTAATTAACAATAATTATAAAATCATATAACATTTGGCCATCCATATCAATGGTATTTCGCTTGAAAATTTATACCTTTTGAAAGTATTATTTTATTTATGATCACCAATTAAACAGACAAATTGATTTTGAGATTTTATAATATGTATTTAGTGTCATTTTTGAAACTAAACTTAGCTTGTTTTCACAACTCCCATAAAATCGTTTATTTGTAAATTTGCTTGTATGTTTTAAAGAACATAGCTCATCAGATATGTTTTGAATGCTTAAAAGTCGTAAATTAAAAAATGCCGTAATGTCTAAGGATTTTCAGACAAAATATTAAATATTTCATGTATTTTTAAATTTTAATTTCGTTGCGTTTGGTCACGAACGCTCAACACTTACGAGAAAACAAAATTAAGCCAATAAAAATTATATCCTAAATTTACAACAAAAGGAAGGAACAAACTATGAAACCTATTTACACCGCAACAGCAGACGGCTATATGAGCAATAGATGTTCTGACATACGATTATAACATCCGAATATCTATATCTGTAGATGACATTAAATAACATGTTACGAATCCACCCTGATCCGCAGCAGACATGATTGACTATAACGGCATAACGTTACTTGCATTGGTACGACAAAGACTACCAGTTCAACGTTGAGTGACAAAGAGGAGTAACTATATACTGTTATATAAAAAGCAGGAAACTATACTTTTGCAAAATACTACTAAAAACAGTCTAAACCAAAGATTCTGGTTTTTTATTCGAAGATATAGTTCCACGATCAAAAGTTTCGCTCTTCCCAAGCCACTGTTTTAGCCATCTATATCCTCAACATAATACATGAAGTCGAAAATATTAGCAATAATGTATTATTTTCCTGTCGTTTATCAGCCAAAATTATTATTATTTATTTGACGATTCAGTGTAACACCATCATATGGCATTACAACATACCATGTTTATAGATAAATAGATCTAGTGTTTAAGGCTGGAGCCGGAAAAACCCCAGTCTCCTGGTAAAGTGTGTTAAAGTCGCTTACGAGCTTATCCAAATCACTTACAAGTAAAGCATATTCTGGAAGCTAGTATTACCTGTTATCAGCTTGAGCTTTTCGTGTTTGAGCAGCAACACAACTGGATGACAACACTAAAGTACAACAAAAACCGTCAGGAATGAGTGCTGTTTGTTCGAGAAGTCCAAAATTTTGTTTCAAATGTGTTCGAGATGTGTTCTAAATTTTGGCGCGTTTTCTTACATATGTTCGAGAGCTGTACGAAATTTGTTGGAGAATAATGTTCGATTTTTGTCCTTTCGAAAGGTGACACTCATTTTCATACTACTGTAGTTAAAGCCCTTCAGCCTTGACCACTGCTACCTTGCGGTTAAGATCATTGAATATACGAAAATAAACAGAAAGATGTGAAAAAGTGATCGCGTATGAGCAGTGATATAGGCAACTACGCTTGGATAAGAAATTCCTAGCTGATATTGCACTATTACACTGTCCGATAGAAATAAATATTGATGCATCAGACATAGCTCGACATGTTTTAAACTAAAAAATACCTTGTCAATTTTACAGTTTAATGTGCCAGCACTAATCATTCCGTGAAGCTCTTTATCGATGAAATCAGGTGTCACTCCGAACGCATCTGCCATATAATCAAGAGTGAGACTTCGATAGGAGCTGAGTAGTTGTTTGTAAGCTAAACAATATAACAGAACTGCAATAATTTGTTGTCACAACAGCTAAGTAAATAATAACTTTGAGTTTTTTAAAGCATAAGAAAGCACTAAGCAACACGGGTGCTAGCTGCATAGTTGTAATATAACCCGAACACAGATAGAATTGCAGCTAACAACCAGAGATTTTACATATGGTATTGTCGATATACTTTAATTAAGAGTTCATGAGGAACCAATGAAGAAGTGGAACTCATGTCCCACTACGTTATACGCTGTGGCCGTTTTAATGCTTTCTGTCCCACTTTTTTCTGGCGACTGGCAAGTTTTTGTCCCCCAACTTGTGTTCCAAATTTTGGCAAATAGAATTTTTGTTCGAGTTTGGAATTTAGAACAGCAGTAATGGAGTCAAGAATATAGTTGAGGGTAGAGACAGGAAAACTGGAAAAATTGTTCCTACCTAAAAGTGGGATAGCTCAAGGAAAAACTGACCGAGCCACCCTAGCATATATAACGTAGTGTTAGATCCTTGTTCATGGATTCACCATGAACTGTTTCTTAACTAATCAATAACACGAAATGTACTTAAATTTCTGATTAGAATTCAGTGAAAAGTGACAAATTTTTCACCTTTATGAACAATAGCCATCAACTAATTGTGGATCCCACCACACTAAAACCATTGCAAATATATTAATTTGGAACAAACTTTGCCATGCCAAGCTAATGTATGTAATATCTGACTAAAAACTCTAATTGGTTTTCAAGGGCGACCGTTTATAGGGTAAAGCCTAATTGAACTAATATTGAAGTTTACGTGGTTCAGGTAATTTTTATGCCGGAATTTGTCAGAAGCTAAATAAATACATATTTTATGAACCGTTAAGAGCACCGTTGACTAATATGTGTGTATGATCATTTATACTGAAATTATTGACACTGAAAATATTCCCAGTGTCTAAATAATTCACTACGAAGCCATGTACTATATTGGAGCTTCATAGTATATAAAACATGGTACTTCACGTCCCATTGCATTTGACAAAGTACTACGATAGAATTATACAAACGCCCAGTTGTGGCCAGAAATAAGTTCGAAATAATCGATAGAAATTGGTACCGATTTCGATTAAACGAAGTTTCGACGGATTTCGGTTATGATGTACTTATATAAATTTTAAAGTTATAAAAAATTCCAATTAACCGAATTTTCCATAGATTTTGATTTAAATCAACTGTGATTAAACGAAAATTCTGTCGATTGCGTTTTCGATTGACTTATTTTTGGCCGGCATTGTAGTTGCCGCTGTGTCTGCAGCAGTTACAAAAACAAACGGAATCTTATCAAAAACAGCATACCTAATCCACGCATTGCGCGTGTGTAGTAACTGTAATGAGCAACAAGGTAGCGATCTTGTTTCATTTGCGTTTCAATCCACGCAAGACCGGAGAAAAATGTTGCATACTCGCAGTCATACAGGCCATTGACAAAACTTTTAATCTGCAAAAGCAATAATAGAATAAGGCAATAAAATTGTATCTAAATTAGTAACGCTAGCGAGATTGCAGAGCGTATTGAAACATAGGTACACCTACGCCCTTTGCATGCACAGCCAATCAGCTCTCGATATTCTATGTCTATATGCTTTATGAGAGTGTGCATGCTCTCATACCCACGGAATCACGAGTCTTAAAACAAAACTAACACCGACAATGAGTTTCCCACACCCGCAAACCCCCAAGTGCAAGCTGTTAGCCTCCTAGACGTCACAATAAAATTACAAATTTTGGGTCGAGGAACCGTGGTGGCGCCACACCCTGTACCCATGGAACCATGGGTTGCAGAGCAAAAACAACAGCGGCAATGAGTTTCCATGCAAAAAACCAACAAGTCAAACTTTTCAGGATCCCAGGACGTCAGAACAAATATTCGACTTTTGTGTCGAGACACCACGAGGGTGCCATACCTCAAATCCCATCACTTCAGAACCAACGCCTTATTCGAAAAACAAACAAAGCATCGGCATTTAGCATTTTACTATGAAATAAAATCAACCAGACAAAAAATTCGAAAGATAAAAATTACCTTGCTTCAGTGAAGGGTACTAAAATGGAGACCCCAAAACCAAACCTCAAATTAAAAACGCTCGGGGATGTACACGGTAAATAGACTATGGTGGTTCGAATGAGCCCAAGACTATGAAAATAGGTTATTATGGCTTATGGCCTATCGTCTTTCACACACACACACAGATGACATTTAATGGCTTTGACCCCTGCAACACACAATCTCCGCTAGATAAACAGCCTATGCAATTTTTGGAGGCGGAAACGAAATGCATGCTATCCCGTTCTTGATTTATTAAGCCTTAACCTTACTTTAAGCCAAGGTCTCTATATGAGCCATATACTAAGCCTGAGTCGGGGCGCCGCCCTGAGCCACCCGCTGTAAGCTGTTCTTTTTCCTAACGATCAAATCAATCAAATCGAGCATTTCGCACACTTGAAGGTGCTAGCTCCATCCATCGAGGCGCACGAACATGTGGTTCCGAGATCTTCACAACGGCACGGCTCCACGTCTTGAACACTCCACCCTGAGGCCGTTTCCAGTCGTCAAGGGGCACAGCGAACAATGTTCGGCGTCGTATGCGATTTCCGCTCGTACGCAAGACATGTCCGAGGTATCGCAATTGACGCTCCAGTATTACTTGCCTCAGAGTCAATGTTTGACGAAATCAATTGCGAACTTCCACATTACTAACACGATCGGTGTATCGAATGTTCAATGAACGACGAAAGCATCGATGTTCGAAAGCTTGTAGCTTATTAAGGTCGTGTTTCAGCAATTGCCGCGTTTCACAACCATAAAGTAGGATCGAACGAATGCACGCGTCGTATATTCGTGACTTAGTACGAACGGTGATATTAGATCTTGAGAACACATTCTTCGATAAAGCGTTGAATGCGGTTTGTGCTTTGGCGATACGAGTTCTGATATCGTTAGTCGATCCACCTCTGCAGTTCGTATAACTGCCAAGGTAGCAAAACGACTCGACAACTTTAAACGTGTCAGTTCCCAGACGAATATTTGTGGCATTCGTACAGCATGCCATAACGTTTGTTTTGCCGGCGTTTATTTCCAGACCCACAGAAGATGCAACATGAACGAAATTGTCCAGCATGGATTGCATTTCATGCTCAGATGCGGCAAACAAGCAGATATCATCTGCAAAAGCTAGATCGAAAATAGCGGGTAGCGGATCAATGTTCACGCCGCCAGAGCCATTATTAAGAGCCACATCCAGCACCCAACAAATAATACAGTTAAATAACGACGGAGACAATATTGATCGTTGGCGTACACCTGTCGAGATATTAAAGCTGTCGCCAATTCGATTGTAAACGCGGATCTTGCTAGACGTGCATAGATATAATTACGCTATTACTTTGCACAAGCCGAATGGAATACCGTAATACTTTTCGAGAATGTCAATCATGACTTTTGGATCAATAGAGTCAAAAGCAGCACGAAAGTCAATGAAGCAGGCGACGGTAGGTCGACGAAATTCGTGTATGTTCGACGATCTGATGCAACGAAAAGATTTGATCAACACAGCTACGCGATGGGCGAAAACGCGCCTGGTTTTCTCGTAATGTCGATTCGAGCGCCGGTTTTAGGCGATTTAAAATTATACTTTTGAGGATTTTAAACGCCACCTCAAGCAATGAGATTTCGCGATAGTTCGGACACAACGATTTGTCGCATTTCTTAAACAAAGGCTGGACGATTGCACTTTCCCACGAAGTCAGAATTTTACCCGACGACCAGATCTTTTGTGTCAGTGACAGGAAAGATTCGATAACGTCTGGGGAGACAGATTTCCAATTGTCGATGGGAATGCCGCTCTCACCCGGGGCTTTACCCGCTTGAATTTGACGAATTGAACACTCAACTCCTCGAGACTAGGCAGGGCATCGCTGACATCAGCAAAGCCTTCGAATGGCACGTCCGGGGGATTTAGCGGTGGAGGTCTATTGAGAAACGTATCGAAACTTTCTTTCCAGAGGAATATACGCATATCAACATCAGTCACCCGTGTACCATGACTGCGTTTAAGCGTATCACTAATGTTCGACGGCTTACGACCCGACGCCAGACAAAACAGCCGACGCATATCTCCGTTTGTTCCTAACGATGTGCTCTTATAACGTCCGACTCAGGCTGGACCCAATGATGACATGGACCCAATGATCTATAAGTACTGCCATTTTCAATGCTACCATATGCGAAAAACATAAAGGAAACTGTATCGTTTTCGCATTTCGTGCTTAAAAACATAAATTGAGGCGAGGGTGCTTTAGGAACTAGGATGACACTTCCCTGCATTCTGTTGTCCCGTGTTGGATAACACAGGGTGTTCCCGGTCGGTCCTCCTATTTCTAGGGTGTCATCATGCACAGACCACTCCCAGTTTTAGGGAGGAGATAGCTCGCAACCTCAGGTTCTTTTAGTGGGGGATATCGTAGACCCCCAATTTTAGCAAAAGGTCGATGGAACCGGTCGTAGTTATTCAATCAACAAACTGGGGGTCTGACACCCCAAAAAACTGTCGGTCCGAGCTATCTCCCTAAAATTGGGGATCTGTGCATAATATAGCCCGTGTCAGCCAACATGGGCAAACGTTAGAATGCAGGGAAGTGTCATATCTTCCATAAAACACTCTTGGTTGCATTAATAATCTAGGATGATGCAATCGCGTGTATACAAAACAACTTGTGGTTGCGTTATGTGTTAAAGAAATGATAGCAGGACATTCCAAGAAAACAAGTACCGGTTGCCAGACAAATGAAACTGCACTGGCAAGACATAGTGAAATATTGACTCTTCGAAGATTAACAAGAAATTCTGCTGCTAGGCAAAAGACAAAACTTGGAACGTTGTCTATCAACAAATATTTACTAAATGTATAACCAGTATGCCGCGAACAGGAAAGCCTCACCGAAACTTTACAGCGGAACAAACTGGTGGAGCGCTGCATCTGACAAAATTCTAGAATACGGCGGACCAACGGATCTAGCAATTTACTGAGATGGCCTTGCCCATCTGCCATTAGTTACCACGTAGCATGAGCACGTTGCACGTAGCATTGAGCCCAAGGAGTACTTACTAAGTGGAGCCACTGCAGCACATTCTAGATAAATCAAAGGCGAACCACATGCGATGGACCTGTGATCCGTACAAAGGCACCGCTTTGTTCAGCATCAGATGACACTGTACCAGCAGAAGTAAAGGCACAATTCACTAAATAACATAACTCTGTAAGAACATAATGCGGCTTTGCGACTGTTGCTGGTCCTTAGATAACTTTAAAAGAAATCTTCCGGGGAAAACAGAAAACTGTCACAGACTTGTGAACTTCGACTTAGAATTTGATATGAAACCACTGTCATTCAAAATGGGCACGACGTATAAAGACGTTGCACAGTCAATCATACAAAAGATTCATAGGTAACTGTCAACTGTACCAAAGACACTGGGTAAGATGTCAATAGGTTGTGCGCAACGCTATGCTGCACGACGAATTTTATGCGTACCAGTGCATAATTTAAAACCTAAGCCGGAGAGAAATAAAAATATCGTTCCCGTAAACTTCACAAGGCGTTCGAAAAAGTTCGAGAACAATAGCAACTTGGCGAATAGCCCATGAAAAGTTGCAATTTTTCACAAACGGTTGACGAATAATTCGCAAAAGATTTGCTGCCATTTCTGTCCGTGATCTTAGTTATAAATGCTCTCAGACATATACAATATGCGCCAGAAATGACTGTCGCCTTTGGAGCGAGCCAGCTATTATAAAACGTTTCAAACAGCAAGGGAGCATCGGTCATTTCTGACGGGTACTGTAGCTATTCATATAACAACAAAAAGCTTTGTCCTCGGTAATAAGCACTACAGATTTCGCATATAGCTGTAAATACGAGCAACAGACGGGAAAAATTCTTTCAATACGATCTAAACCAACTCCATGTCGCACGTAAAGAACGGTAATTACTTCCGGTTTTGTATGAAGCTGCTCTTGTATCTCAGCACCACGTATCACCTTGTCTCTAAAACCAATATAACAAGACAATATAGACGTGGTTCATTTTGTAATATAATGCTCAATATAGCTGCGCACATCTATCTAAAATACATATTTAACACTCAAAATCCACCATTTTGCCGATAGAACAAGCTACTATTTAAGCAAAACTAATAAACAAAAAGGTTTCGCTTTCTATTTATACAAATTACTATAATTGCAACACACGAGATGAGTTAGGCATATCAATCAGCATATTTTACCACTGAAAAGTTCAACCATTTGCAAAGGTAAAGATAATTTGAAATCGTAAGTTGTATATTACTAGAAATATAGCAACTAATAATGAAAAGTATCTTTTAGTTAAATAATTTACGACGAAGCAGGAAACTAATATAAATCTGGGTCTTTACTAGAAATTGTCTACCCGAAATTGCGCAATTCGCAAGATACAGCGGTGAATTTTATACTAATTCGACTAAGCTCGATAAGCGAGGCTGAATTATTATGTGCATTTTGATTGTTATTGATGATAAACATTTTCTTAGACTTTTTCGATTACGCTTCGTGTTCAAAATTTCCTCAGTGCCCAAAAAATTTTATATACCATTCGAATCATAGCAAGGCATTTAACGGGTTACATAACCCTGTAATCCCATCGTTAACAATCGAAAACTTCCTTTGTAAACATGTTAAAAATATTCAACGTTTTGGCTGTGTTTTTAAATTTTGGCTCATTGTTCGAACGTCTGCCCTGAAAATAAACCGCACAACAGCAAAGTCGTAGCTATTGATGGTGGTCACTGTGATTCAATTCGATGAAACTGGCAAGAGTTGTACCTAAAACGTTGGCTGATCACATGTGGCAAAAATCAAAAGTCCGAAATTCCTGTCGGATTTATGACAATATAGATGTATAGGAAATCATGGGTACTACCTACACAACTACATTCAGTTACACGCCAATAAAAAACCAATCGATCAACCCGGTGGAGAACTTTGCAATAAACAAATGGACAACCAATAATTTTTGTCGCAATTGTGCGGTTTTGAGGAAACCCTGCCCACCCCGTGTCAGTAACTAAACGATTTCCGAGTGCAGCGAGTACTAAACGATATCTGAGTGCAGCGAGTGAAATTAACGAAGAATTCTCAATATTTCGATGGCGCCTGTTGCTGGGTTTTTCTGTGGGCGACGCACGTAACTCAACATCCGTGGGCGTTTGCAAGCTTAATATGTCTTTTGGTCCCTTTATCTGTTCGCAAACACCGTTTCCAGCTTTTTCTGGTCGTATAAGTGAGCCGAATTCCATCGAATCGGGTCAATTAGAGGTCCACGAAAGCATGGCTATGGACTGTAGCTCGGTAAAGTATGATAGTGCAGATACCTCAGCCGAGGCTCTTTTATTGAGCAAAAACACTCTATATCACAGCATATTCTTTTCGGATATAGGATTTGGATCAAAAGGTGTTGCGCCTATTTAGCCTGTCCACAGTGGGGGGTGGGGGGACCCCCCACTTTCCAAATCCCCCATGTTCGTGAGAATACCCCCATGTCCGCCCCCCACGCGGCCGAAACACCACATGTTCAACTAATTCCAAAAATTTTTTGTCTGAAAATTTATGTTCTTTGTTTGCAAATTGTTTTTTAAACATTAATTACCACTATTTATAATGCTAAAATATTGTTTTTTAGCTTGAAAGTACGTTCACAGTAGTAAAAGTGCATGAAAATATGGAAATATTTTGTATTTTTAAGCAAAATTTATCCTCCCACTTTGAAATTTCCCCCGAGAATGAACATGGGGCCCCCCGAATTCCCCCCCTCACTTTTCGGAGGGCTGTGGACAGGCCAGCCAATGAGGCCCAAATACACGCAAACAGCAATATCTCCGCAACCGCTCAAGCTATATGGGTGGTTTTGATTTTATTTTGTAGACGAATTCATTTTTATGTAGCGGCAAATGCCATTATTTGCGCAGCAGGATTAGTAACAACGGGTTTTTGAGTGGTCCAATAGAACCCAAAATACACGAAAACGGAAATGTCGTAGCCGCTCGAGCTATATGGGTGTTATATTTATGATCACTTTGTAGAGCAATTACATAATCCTCTATGTATTTACACACGGTGAGTCCATTCATAGAAACTAGGCGGGCAATATATTCCAGTATTCAAAGCAACATGGTTGATATTTGGCTCATTTTGTAAGCTAATCTTCAATATAGCTGTGTACGTCTCTCTTGGGATAAGACATGCTACTAGTTAATATCGTTTAGCTAACTCAGCATGCAGTAGATTGTACAAAATCAAACGATTATGCCAAAATTAATGCCAGTTAATAATAAAAAATACATTAAATACATTACTATATTACAGAAACGGAGAGAGCGAAGCGAGCGGAGATTTCACTGACAGTGCTAGGGAGAAAGATCGTGAAAAATTATTGTCTGTGGTGTCATTCACCGTATGGATGGATTTCGGCGAATATTTTGTACGATAGCAAAGATGATGACTATGTGCACTTTAGTTGAACGCTGAGAGGTCAGACTTTATCTTCACTGTCAAAACGGCGAAAAATATGTTTGTAAGGGTTTTTGCCAAATCAGACCATATGGGTACCTGTATTTTGGAGCGCATACCTCGCCATGAAAGGTTTCGCCTCGAATAATGAAGATCAGAATAAACTGATCGATTTCTACAACTTTGCTGCTATGCATTTTTGTCAAAACAGTCCTTTTTGAGCTATGAGCTAAAAATTAAAAAATATAAAAAATGAAATATCCAAAATTTTTGCAAAGCAAGCTTTTTGCTATCAGGGGGCTGAACGATGGAATTATAAGGTTATTTAACCCGTTAAAAACGTTGGTTGCATTATTTTAACTCTAGATTGGGTGGGTTATTGACCATGCGGAATTGTATCGGAGCAAAATTCGGTTAACTTTGGCACAAAAAATATTCAGATATTGCAACTTTTTCAATGTAGATGTGTGTAGGTCGTTAGAATGTCTCTAGATTTTCCCTGTAGTTAATGAAAGCATCTGTATTTCGTGGTGCGTGAGCATCAGATAAGACACGTGTTGGGTCCTACAACGTAAAAATTACTCGTCAAGTAAGTATCACTTTATTTAAAACTTGTTATTTATAAATTTCAAGAGTTTTCATCTTTTTGGTCATTGGAAAAAATAGACTTTCTCGGTTTTGATCTATGATTAAAGTGACCATGGCTTTATCGTTGAAGTAATGTAGAACTACTATAGTGGAACTTTAAATGGGCCCAGGGACCAGAATTTCAAAGTAGCAAAATGATCGTTATGCACTGCGTAGCCATATTTGCTCAGTATCCCATCGTTTTGCGAGTTACCAGTTTAATGCTAATTTAATTGGTGTGTGTTACTAGATTATTAAAATATTTGTTTGATTTCTGCATTCCATTAATAAGTATATAAACACCACACTTGTTAATTCAGTTCATAAACAACTTACTTCAATTCTTGTCGATCTAATGTTAACATTGTTGAAATTACTGTATAAAATATCAGTTGTTCATATGTCATCAATTCGTATGACGTAAATGTCGACACGCAATCCAGAAATAGCTCGGCTGCCTTTTTAAATTCCCTAATCGACATAGCATGGAGACCTTCGTATGCCTGCAACGCAAAAAATCTGTCTCAACAATGTGTTATACGACATACGCATACTGCGATGATGTCAAGCATATCAATAAATCCATGAATAACCGCTGTTAATAAATGAACCAAAGCGTCTATTTGGTTCCTGTGAGCAAACTCTAAACTCTGTAAGTATTCAAAATTAATGTAAATGTACCGCATGCGATATCACACGATGCAAATATACACAGTGCTTAACTGAAACCACTGTCGAGATTCGAACAAGCAAACATTGCGCAGCAATAGAGCAAAATATTTACCTATCCACGAATATACTGCAGACACATCGAACAAAACTGAGCAATCCCTCACAAAAATATTTCAGAAAGTAAGCGAAAAATAGAGCATTAATTTAACAGTTTTGGAATAAAATTGGACATTTCAAGAACGAACAGCAGCAATTTCGGACGAGAACTGCATAGGTAGACACGAGGATGAATAATCATGCAGTACATTATCGCAGACTTATATGACACATTACGTGCTTACTGAAAGAGTACTGATGCGAGAAATCGAAACAAGAGATGCAATACTCGCCTTACGATTTTGTGAACAGTGAGCCAAAAAAACTATAAAATTTCTGAATAAACTTTTGTTTAGGCACGAGCAGTGGTCAATTGTGGCGAGTACTGTACCAGTTATATATGTCACGCGACTTCGAAATCAGCATTCCTGTATATGTCTAGTTTGTCCACAGTGGGAGTATAGATCACCCTAACGCACCTTCCAAACCCAGGATCTATCCATCCACTTACCTTAAAGTCTTATGTTCAAATAATCCCTGATCTATTAATATGCCTAATTTCATGTTTTCAGTATGTTAACTACTAGCTTGTGTCAGCGCCAAGGTTGTGAATCTTAGTGTTTAATATGTAACTGACAGAGACGAGGACAGCTACATTGAACATCAATTTACAGAATGAACCTAATGTCAGCCAAGATTATTTAATAGTTGAGAAGCTGTACCCGCTCTGAGTATTTAAGTTAGGGACTCATAATGTCTACTTAGAGGATGAAGTGCTCTACATAATCATAAACCATAAGGCTAGATCTGTTGCACAGATATGGCAGTTTGAGTAATTTGGTGTCATGGCCCTTTGAAAAACTCATTTTGACGTAATCCTAATACGTATAGAAGAAGAGGCACAGTATGCGCAGCTATATAGCGAGTGAATTGCTCACAAAATGAGACCAATCGAGCGGTTGTGGAGATATTGCCGTTTTCATGTATATTTAGTCTCATGAGCCCATTAAAACCTTTTAACCTAGGTCTTACATTCTAAAACACCATCTAAGAAAGCATAGTATACATACACCTTATATAACTTTTTGTCTTACAAAATAAGCCTAATTTGGTTAAGGCTAAGCATTATGTGTCGCGATGCAATCCATAGCGAGTTTTTTCGCACCTCATTTTGATCCCACCCGTGCCCATTGGGTCCACTATTAAGGACTGCGGGACTTGGAATCCGTTTTCGTGTCTAAATAAAGGGCACAGTTAGAGATTTTGAGCTTTCGAATAAGCTATCGGACGAGTCAATCTGCCCAGCCGCAATTGTGTTATGTGTGTCACCCCAAAAACAAAAAAAAACAGAAACCATCGAAATTTACCACTCTGGATAGTGAGAATTCTTCGCTACAAAGTTCCAGTCACTATACTCAAAACTAAAATATTTTTTAAGACTACACTAGTTCTCAAATGATGCATTGAGGTCTGAAAATTCGACGATAACAACTATGGAAAATATGTAGCAAATAGACATTTTATCTTCCATACGCGCTGAAATTTCCGACGAAAATTACTTGATTACCCCATAGTCCAGCACCTTCGGAAGGCTGTGAACAGGCCAATAGCAGGTGACCAAAAGATTTGTAGAACTGATTGTATTACCGAAATAAACAATAAAAGGTGCTTAGATTTTGCAATGACTATAAATCTTAATTTAGATGCAATCAATCTCTTGTGTTTGCGCGGAATTGCTTGCAAAGATTGTAGGGTGAATTAATAAAATATAGTTGTAAAATATAGCTATGATATAAGATGTCACAAGTTTATACGCTATTTTACGGAGCGGTTGTTCTGATTGGCGAGAAACATAATGCGTGACTAAACTTAGGATGACTCCGTTCACCATCTTATTATGTTGTTTTGAAAAAATATTTGAGTTACCGGGCAGTCCTATCTAGTCGAAACCAACTAACTATTTTCGTTGGCGTAAATCAATTTCACGAACAAAATTTCGTAAGATGTGACTTATAAAAGTTTTTGTTCGCGAACAATAACTACTGTTAAACACTGGGACCGTTTATGACGCCACAATAATTGCATCATATTGTTGGGAAAAAGTCGAAGACCTATACCAAAGCTAGGAAATGTTACTGAACTGTCATTGCCTGATTGATTGCAAATAGCTAAGATGCGCAAAACAAATAAGATTTTGAAATTCCTGACATCCAAAATGTTACACATCTTTAACTAAATATCCATGTAAGACAATGAAATATAAAACTGTATTTAGATTTGTATGTATATCCATTGTCATTGTTTTAATAATTAGAGAAATGCATATTATTATAAATTAGCTTACCTTCAGCCTGTTTTTACGATCCCAATCGCCGCCACGTTCAATCAATTCCCGAGCTTTGCTGATATTGGAACTCACTAACTGGTGGTCCATATAAAACAAACCGACACGAATAAGCGTAAATATTAGATCCATTTGGCGACCTAAACGAAATAAAGTATCAAAAACCTTGTTTAATGGAGAAAGCCATGCTAGTTTCATGAAATATGCTAAATCGATTATTATATACATATTAATATGATGCTATAATCAATCCGCAGGTATATAAGACATATCCAATAATTGAATGTCCATCTGATTTTGCCTTCGGGAACGCAAAACGCGTCAATACGCCTCTAATTGAAATAAAAAGACACAAAACATGTATTATATAAACAAATATTAAAACATATAAATACATCATCATATTTTCTTTTTCCGTCGAAAAACATTAACAATTTACTGTAATTTACAAAAACAATATAGCACAGTATTACAAGCTTCGTCAGCAGTACTACGCACAAATAATTGGTGCCATACAACATGGTAAACACATTCGTTGAAAAAATCGAATATGTGTCACTGGAAAACAATAAACTTTATCCTTTCAGTTGTCTCTTGGCTCTTATCCGCTGTTTTCATGTCAATACCGCCGCTGCTCAGTCATGCAAAGCATAAAATAATTATCTGACAATTAGTCAAACAAAACATTTTTGAACCACTACGCAAAAACATTAGTACATTATCATGAAATGTAACGGCTAAACCATGATCCAACTTTGCCGAGTTGTGCTTTTAATCGTATTCAGCGTCCCTGCCCCATAAAAACACTATAGACCCGTCCTAGCTCTAATGCATCTAAACTAAAAATGACAAACATTTAAAATTTTGGGAGCAAAGTCTTTCAGCCCCGCCATCATGGCTAATACCTAATGTGGCTTTAAAAGAATTTAGAAGTTTAACGGACTAAATGACATATAAGCCCGTTGTTTAACTTCAATAAGCAAGAACTCTGCGTTGTCAATTTATCGTTTTGGTATTTTAAACTTTGGCTTATAGCCTCCCAATAGAGTTCACGGCATTATATCAAGGCACCTGCGGAAACAGGTTATTACTAACTGACAGCTGCTTATGTCCAAATAATTAATTTTGAGATAAAGATCAATTTTAATATATATGTATAAATAATATATAAATATATTTAATATAACCTATAATCAATTAAGATAGTTATTGAATATAGATACGTAACTGTCAGTTGGCGTAAGAGGAGTGGTATACAAGATTCCGTATTGATTTTAACAGCATAATTTTTTAAATAAGTGCTGTAGTAGCCTTGTAAACCTGGTACCAATGATTACTGTAATTAAATATGTATCCGGTCGGCAGGAGGCAGGTGATGTCTTATTGTCTTATTTTGATTTTAAATCTTTCCTGTTAAATCTATGGAACCCTGGTATTTATTCTAAAATAATTTCTGTAAATACGACATATATACTTGTCTTCTCCCAGGCGGATGTATATTCCCAATGTTGTCTATCCAAAAATTACTAGTGCTTAAGATAATATAGATTCGGTTTCATAAGACAGCTGCTACCGAGTTTTATGTGAGATTTCATGAAATTTATACGGAGTAAAATTTTTTGATAAAAATCTAGTTAATACAACAGCGATTTTGTTCTAAAAAATTTTTGAGCGATCATAGTACTTTACACAGTCATACAAATTTAATGATCAGTGTGGCCAAAAATGTTATTTATTAACTTCAAATACAATATATCATCTTTGCCGTTGCAATATAGCAATGTTGTAGCCCCCGAGGTGACATAGCAAATCATTGCACAAAGCAGGTGTACATTATTAGTATTAAACCAATAAACTTCAAAAAATAAACCTGATGAACTACAAAAAATGACTCAGACATAAAAAGTTTTTTTGACCAGATGGCCGCTATTCGAGAAAACTCCGCTTTCTCCTTACAAATGCAACCAGTAGTTGTATACACGACGTGACACATACACGTACATGCAAGACCGCCACACAATAAAATACATGAATACGAACAAAAATGTACAAATGTTGCCCAATATAGCTTACCAATTCCAACCGTTTTATCGTATGTCTGTCGAAAAGCAGAAATGCACGCGGTTTTGTCACCAATCTGGCATAGATATTCAGCTTTTTTGAGCCAGGTGTCTTTCACATCAGTTTCGGATAAGTTTGCCACAGCGTCATCTATCGCATCATTCAGTTCTCTGAAGTACGTAATATTGAACAAGTGCATCAAGACGTTGAAGGTAGTACGTATCCGCAGTTGAATAAAATTTGTGTATCTAAGGAATAAAGTATACTAGTAGCTTGCAAAGTGAGAGGAAAAGAAGCGCGTGTGACCACTTTCTGCTTAGCAATGACTTTGACGTTCAGAATTCCACTTGCTGAGTACATTTGAAAGGATCAGAGATAATAATACACTAGCATTGCAGTAAAAATATTGTTAGTGTAATACCCCTGGAGACTTTATTTCTTTCTACATTGAACAAAAGCACGAAAAATTTCGAAATTTATAAATATCAACTATCAACAGAAATTACATATCCAAGCGATATTTTGACGCTTTAGGCACTTACCGCTTCCCGTATTGGATACATGCGCGCATGCACAATTGCTTTCATCACACAAACCGGAAACCCTATGCCTGTTTGCTCCATACATAGATCTAACTTGAAGAACTAACAAAAATTAAACCTTTCGTTGTTAAAACCAACATGTGTAACGGGTTAAATAACTCAAGGTTCATCACTCAAAACTTCACCGAAATTTTTGAAAATTTCAGTTTTTGGAAATTTTTAAGGCGTTGGTCGTAGCATGAAAACGGCTGCTCTGATAAGAAAGTCGTTAGCAACAACTAGACACTCTTGATAATTGAAACGGAGCGAGTGAAGCGAGCGGAAATTTCATTGACGGCGCTAGGGGAAAATCGTGAAATTTTTTGTCTGTCGTTGTCATTCATAACGCACTTTTGGATGGACGGATTTCGACAATGTTATGTTCGATAGCAAAAACGAATGCCCTTTAGTTGAACGCGAATAGCTGCTACCCCATATTCCGGATTAACTTGGCAAAAATATGTTTTAAAGGTTTCTTTGACAAATCTGGCCATACGGGAACCAACGTTTCGCAGCCCATATCTCGCGATTCCGACTTCGCACCGAAAAATCAAGACCGCCACAGAATCACCTCACATAGACCTACGACTGTTTTATAAACCACGGCCTGGGCCACTGTTGTCTGAATATGGTTCGTTCACCCTTTACCATAAATAGCGATTTTTAAATTGCGCCGTGTTGCTGCTTGTTTGTCCTTAGATTGAATGCCTAATAGGTTATGAAGCACGCTGAATATGATGGTTTTGCTATCTAGAGTCCAACTGGACTATATTGTACCTTTTTGGGGTTTCCAAGTGTTTTCGGCCGACAAACCGGGTTTCTAAAATGCAGTGCGTTTTTATTTGATTATAAAATTGCGTACAGTGATTCAAGAATGAAATGCAATGATTTGGTTATCTAGGGTCCAGCGAGCATATTTCATGGGTTTTTCAGTGGTTTTAATGTCAGTGAACCCGATTTCCAGAAAATATTCGGTCTTTAGTTCTTTGGCACATGGTATCAAAAATAGTGTATGTAGAGGTTTTTCGGTATGCTGAATGTAATTACTTGGCTATCTTCGGTCAAGCGTGTATATTTCATGGTTTTTCAATGGGATTAGGGTCAACGAAACAATTTCCAGAATACATTCAGTGTTCAGTTGTTTAGTGAGGCATTGTGTACAGGTGATCAAGGATTGTCTACATATCTATATAAATTTTCTGGTAGGCTAAATATAATGGTTTGGTTACCTGAAGACAAGCGCAAATACTTAATACGTTGTCAGCTGTTTTCTATGGTTTTAGGGTCGACGGAAGTTTTAGGACTTTCAGTGTGTGCTGGGTTCGAGAGGCTTTACGTGGTATATGCATCAAACACAGTCTGTTGCAGGTGATTAAACAAAATGTTAACATAAAATAGAACCACGCTCGCTTCGTTTCACCATTGTGCGAGTTAATGGTAGAGATCTGGATAAGGTAATCCATGAAGTTTCGATTAGATGATTCTGGAAAGTTTTGAGTGACTAAACTCATGATGATACAAGTGATCATCCTGTTTTACCAAATTGCGTTACTAAACATTTTTAAATCTGACGAAAAACCGTTTTCTGACCGAAAACGTCAAATTTGTTGAAGAAAATTTTGGTGAGTGAATATAAATGGTTGTATTCGCAAACGTATTCACATGAAATTTGTTTGCAAACAGATGCGGATTCTAATTCCAAGTTTGGAAACGTCACTCAACTACCATCTCTTAGCGAAAATCATTAGTTTCGGGCTAGTGATAATATTCACTTTGTTCCGTAACAATGACTGCCGATTGAAGATGACTAGCAGTTCATAAGTTTAGTCCCGCATTATGTCCTAAAATGTTGGGACATCGTAAATAACCAAAATGCAATTCTCCAACCTGAGCCGGTTTTCTGAAAATTTGGACATGACATCATTACAACAGAAAAAAACATAAACTTAGAATTGCAGCGGGGTTTCATTACGCGGCGAATAAAAAGTTGCGAAAATTCGTCAATCCAGGGATAACTTATGAGCAACAGAAAGAAAAATTGATCAAAAAATAATTTTTTATAAATTAAACGGGATCGGCAGAAACCCCATTCGTTACGCTCTCTCCGTTTGAAAAAAATGACGAAGGGATTTGCACGGTCATTTATAGCAAACAAAATAACTTATGATTAACAAAACTATAGTTTATACACTGCTATTCAAAGTTTCATTGCTGAAAATTAACAATTCTATATGATAAATTTTCAGCGCACTTACTCATCATCGTCAATATAACTCAACACTGTGTTGCATAAACTAATGTGTATTGCATACAGAGCTTAATAAAGATTTGTCAAATTGATTGCCAAACATGGAATTTTGGCTAACAGCCACGTAACCAGCCGCTTAGACATATGGGCATTGTACAGTGGATCGGTCTAGACTGGCTCCTCATTAGGGTGATAGACCATTTCGATAAAAAATTAACAAAAAATGTGGCTAATAAATAGTGTTTCACGTACAGTTATTCGAGTTCAGCCAAACATAATGTTCGTATATTCACATACACTAATGCATTATTGTTACCAATGTTGCCGTACTTCAGTTTTTGCTCATTTTTGGTCTCCAAACGAGAGAGTAGATCTTGATCGACAGTCCATCCCAGCACCGTACACGAGTGCTTATAATATGGCGCCATTTCGTTTTCAGTAATTTCAGCCATGAATATTTCTTTTATTTCGTTCTTTTTTGCTGCTGAAATTTAAATACAAACTGGAAGCTTATCTTATCGCCAAGTGTTAAATATGTAATTTAGAAATATGTGTACAGCTATACTGAGCATTAAATTACTAAATGCTTATAGTAGGCGCCATTTCGTTTTCCGTACGTAATTCCAGCCATGAATATTTCTTTTATTTCTGAAATTTAAGATATACAGCTATATTGAGCATTAAATTACTAAATGAGGCAGCGAATATCAGCCATGTCGCTGAAATAGTTGAGAATATATAGATTATTGTGCTCGTAATTTTCAAGTACATAGAGGATGAATTGTACCAGAAAGAACTATATAGCTCGAGCGGAATTGCCGTTTTCGTGTATATTGCGTCTCATGGGCCCATCTGAGAACCCTTTTGACTCAAATACTACATTATAACAGAAACCACGTAGCAAAGCACTATATATAGATTTATAGAGAAATATTTGATCAACAAGATGAACCCAGTTTAACTTTGATATATACACCGGTTGTCGGGCTGGAATAAGCAACACGATATTTTTGGTCCCTTGAGGGCCCAACACGAGCCTCTTTGCCCGTCTTTTTCAAGGGAAAATGTTGTAATCAGAATCCGCTCATAACTAAAGGAATAGAGATCTCAATCTTTCAAATGAGCTATCGCACGAGTCAATCCGCCCAGCCGAATATGACTTATACGTGTCACCCCAAAAACCCCAGAAACGGACACCCTCGAAATTTAAAACTCCGGCCAGCGTTGTTGGTTATACTTACTCACTCAGAATTCAATAAATATTATATATACATGTTCATTTGGCATACAGAATAGCTAACGCGATAGAGTAAACGCCCAATTCCGTATATATGTCGCATACTTACATTGTGTTTCTACTCTACTCTTGGCTTATGTATTGCTCTACAAAATGAGACCAATACGCCAAAAGAAGTTAGAATCCGTTTTCGCGACAATATGCAAAAACATAAACTGTAGCGATATGCCGTCAGCAGAGTCGATGTTAAGTATGCGTGTCACACAGGAAAGAACACCGTCCAAATTTACGACTTTGGCCAGCCATAATTCTTCGACAGGCTCGTATCACTTACTACACCTAGAATCCAATAAAAGAACCCAAGGCTATGCCATGCCTATTTACAGTACAAACGTTTACCTCAATTAATGACTCAATATGCTGAAACATAATGGTCATTACAGACGCAAAACATTTTGGAATTTCTGATTTCGGTGCCATGTAGATTAGCGGCCGGCAACATGGAATCTGCCGCCCTAAATATACTGATTCGATTATTGTTTTTAAACTAAAAAGGCACAAGAGTAGTAAGTTATACTGCGCGATTCATGAATCAAAATTACAAAATTAATTGATCATACAGTACTGATACATAACTATCAGTATCCCGTATAACTATGAAAGTAAACGAGTCTGGGTTCTCCAAATTGGGGGTCCTGTCATTTTTCGGTCACGCCTGGTTCATGCCCCTGGGAAAATTTTATACTCTCCCAGGTTAGCCACGTCTTGGAAATTTTTTTTGTTTCCAATCGGTCCAAAGTACATAAAATTTGATCAAAATTTGTACTAAAATTCCGTTCTGAACCATTTCCAAAAATTCCGGAAATCTTGACATTTCCAAAAATTTCGGAAATTTTGTCAAAATTAGGTTCAATATCGTTTTCACTTCATCAAAAGCAATTTGGCGATGTTTCTGACACGATTTTTACTTGACAAAAAGCACCCTGGCAAAATCAAGCGCCGGACGGTTCGGAACCAGAGGGGCCCCTGGCACAATTTTCAGTGAATGAAGAGCCCAGCGTTTCTATCTAATTTTATACACCATTTTTGAATGAAAATACTAGTTAGAAAAAACAGAGTTAAAATACCAGATAGGTCTGAAGCTCCAAGAAGGAAGAGCCGCTGTGCAATATCCAAATTAGGATTGTGCTTAATTACATCGTTTTCTTCGTCTATTTCCATTGCAGTTTCAACGTCGATGCTGTTGTCTTTTGCCATTTTTCAATGCACTGATACTAGTAGACAAACAAGCGCTATTAAGTATAGTTTACCTTTATATGTACAGCTGAGATAATATATACTGTATAAGTATAGAATATTCGCTGAGCCTCCTGCGCCTAAAATTTTTCCGGCCAGTGTACTGGGTACAGGTGAGACTGACGCGAAAGTTAAGTCTGGTGACTATACACCAGCCTGAAGAATACGAACAACATCGCTGTTCTCGACGATAGAGCAGCCCATGTGATTATGGCCTGCAATCAGCGGGTTGTAAAATGAATCGGAGAGGAAAAAAGACAATTTCACAAAGTGGTTCCCTTTAAGAGCAGAATGGTCACTTCAGAGGACCGTTCCGCCTTTATCGCTGTCATCCCAATATTTCGGTAGGAAAATAGGAAAATAATGAATCGATCTATGTGTCTACGCTTTGGGTTTGACTTATCTTACTACCATAGCTGAAAAAGTTATGGTTTTGTTAAATAGACCTGCCCGAATCTTTCAATAAATATCCAACCAGAAAGACTGGCTTCCCCACTGAACCAAAATAAAACCTGGATACTTTAACCTAGGCTACAAAAATAAGACTCTGGGAAAACCAGAAATATTTAGAAATTACAAGTATGGGTCTGATCATAGCATTATATCGCGGTTTCCACACTTTTACAAAAAGTGTGTAGTTGTTTTTTACCTGTATTTAACTGAAAACGCGTGTTTGACCATATCTTTTTACAAAGCACAAAAGCAGTTGTAATATTAAGCTTTATTTGATAGATAGTGATGGCGACATGCCGTTCAGTTGAAAGTGAAGACCTCCGAACTAATCTTCAGTGATAAAATGGTAAAACTAGTAAACGTAATAAATTACAAAAAGTGAGCGGAGCAATAGGCAAAGTATTTTATATCTTATTTATGGATACATGTATTTCAACTAAATATTTAATCAACTTATAATAGCTATCACGTTTAGACAATCGACGTCAAATACACCGTACGAAACCATAGATGACAGACCACGATATCTAATTAGCATACATGATTAGCAAAATTTCTCAACTTTAAAAGTCACATCAAGGATCAGCGACATCAAAAAACACCGAGCGCAAAAAATCAGCAATTTTGGGGTGATTTTAAAATTTGCATAAAGTAGCTAATTACCATATATATACGGCCAAGCTGTAGAGCTTCAGAAATTTCATATCTGTGATCAGCGACACAGAAACCCCGTGTGCAATATTTTTCTAAGCACTTGGAAAATTTTGAAACATTTTGCTAATTAATTAGTAATTAGCTAACTAATTTGCATGTTTTTAACACCATCGAACAGTAACAAACACCAGATTCGTAAAGAGTATGACAAGATGTAGTATACGCACCAAAATAATACCTTTACCGTAATTATTCATTGAAAAATAAGCAATGTCTGTTTGAAAATGCTACAATGCGTTAGCACGTTTAACTAACTAGTAACTCTATCGAGATTGCAGAACGTAGTGAAGCATAGGTGCATCTACGCCTTTTGCGTGCACAACCAATCAGCTCTGGATAGCATACGTCGATATGCTATATGTGGATATTACACAATACCGCACAAATTAGAAGTAAACATATACCGGCAATAAGTTTCCCATGTCAGAAAACCTCCAGGTGAAACTTTTCAGCCGCACAGGACGTCAGAACAAATTTTTGAGTCGAGGAGCCTTGCCTTACCTCAAACCCAGAACCAGAACCTTAATCGAAAAACAAAAATGTAAATCGACATTTATCATTTTACTATGAAATAAAACCAACCAGAGAAAAAATTCGAAAGTTAAGATAAAAATAACGGCCCTGATTGGTCTGAGGGGGGAAAATCAGAGAAGGGGTCCATAATCTTTTCAATATAGCCCCCATAGTCTCTGGACCCCCAATCATCTCTTACCCCCAAAAGAGATTTCTTCGAGATCAGGGTCGCCAATTTTCAGGTATAACCTCCTCATGATGCTAAATTATTGTTCTTTTGTTTGGATTTTTTGGGGTAGAGGCATTTTGGCAAATTTTTTTCCTAAAGCTGCGCTTAAGATCGTCACCCGCGTAACCCCCCATGGACCAGTTTTTCCTGCACTTTCCAATGGAAAAGGTTTCAGGGATCTAGCTCTTCAATGGTGTTCAGAAGAGGGGCCAGTTTCATGGGTCGGATTTTTTAGAAATATAGATTTTGGTTTTTTGACCTTCTTGGACATAACTTTGGATTGAATTGACCGATTGGGCTCAAATGTGGATATGATATAAAAATGCAATGGGCTATACGGTGCTGCATGGGGTGTGACGATTACTGTCTGTCACAAGAAGATATGGCTTCCGATATCGGGAATCAAGCGAAAAATGGATATTTTGATGTTTAGAAATTAGGTTTAGACTGGGCTCAGCTTTAGGATAAGCTTGACGCTTAGGTTAGGGTGTCCGGAAATAGTGCACCGGCAAGCGCAGGCGAGGAAGCACCAATGCTGTGCACCCAAAACAGTGGTAGTTAGCCAGCGCATGCGGCTTAGTGCGGGGGTACGGGGGGCTGCAGCCCCCCGGCTTAGTCTTAGTCTAACGCTTAGGCTTAGTCTAAGGCTTACGCTTAGGCTAAAGTTTAGGCTTAGTCTAAGGCTTAGACTTAGTCGCTTAGGCTTATTTTGTTAGGCTTAATCTAGATCTCTATAAGAAAACGTATTACAGACATTGGAACTAACCTCTAGACGCAAATATTAGAGGCATGATTGTGTTGATGGTGCGATTGGGGACGTGGAAAAGTAGACACTTGCCCATTCGTCGTTCAGTCATGCCCACCACCCAACCATGCTGACGACGTCGCATGCCGCGGTTGTATTTTTGTCGAAAAAACTTCGAGTCGACAACTTCTACGTCGATACCGGGCCGCCCAACATGCTGTTTTGCCAATGATCACGGTCGTAAGCCACAGCGAGATCCCTACAGTAGTTGTACCAGTTCGTAACGGTATCAGTGGCGACCCCTGTTTGCAAGCGAATGAAGTTTGACGGCAAGTTGTTGATGTAGCCGAAAATGAACATGAGTGTCGTTTCCAATGTGATCCGGTGACCGGCAAAGAATGAGCCGCTTTGAATAGATAACTTGGCTCGGCAATCTTTACAGCGCCATTCGTACTCGTCAAGGCGCGCGAGGTCATTACGCACAGCCAAATACATCGCGTCGCCACATGTACATTGTTGGTTGTTAGCGATAAGTCTCCATTGAGTAAGCAGAACAAATAGTATATTCATGTGTACTTGTTCTACGCACCATTTGGTTATAGGTCATGCGCAAATTAATATCAGGTTCAGGAAGTATAGTATTAAGGGGCGAAATGTTAAATCTAGTATTTCGAGGTCTGTCACGTGCTACCATAGTTTAATATTATGCTGTAAAATATAAAAAAATGGAAAATAAATCATCAATCTATCAATCGAGCGTTCCCAAAGGGTTACTTCCGAAGTGGTTAACGGTTCTTGCGGATAACTTGAGAGGGAGGCCAGATATATCGATATGAATGGTACCATTGAGTTTCTCCTGTAATGCTGGATCGATCTAGGTGCATCGTGTGTATTTTGCAAAAAAATTTTTTTCAAAATTTTCAGGTGACATTTCACAGGTGGGACCATTGGGTAAAAACAGAAAAAAATGGTTGGCGCCATCTGTCTCCAGAAGCAAGTGAACATAGGGCCACAATTTTATACATATATAACTGTAATTAAATGATGTATGTATACTTCTTCCAAAACTCAACTGTTTACAACCGTTATTTAAGAAGTTGTCAAACACAAAACCAAATTTCAAATTTTTGGCTTATGATTATATTGTCGCTTGGACGGTTTTTGCACGGAGGCCTTAAATTGGTTAAGTCGTTCCCGAGTTATGGCCGATCACACACATACACAGACGGAATTTAAAAGCTTTCACCACTGCAACACATAACATCCACTACGTTACAGTACGTTCTGATTAGTAACAAATTTTGACATAACGACGTTTAGTGTTTACTGAAAATCAACATGCCCATTATTTCTCTTCCAAACCATGGTATTGTTTAATTGTGCTAATGATGTGTTGTAGTACTCGGGTCCTGTTTACTCCTGTAGCATACTCCCCCTGTAGTATAAAGACGTGAATCGATCTGGAAATCCAGCGGACATATCATCCCGCACACGTGGTTCGAACGTTTGTTGTTTTCTAGATCGAGTCGACGCCGTTGTCGGTGCCGTCACACCGGTCGGTGGGTTGATTTTCATTGATCGCAGTCGACGAAAGCGGGCTTTACGCGATAGATTGACACATGTCTCGATTCCATGAGATGTCGATGGAGAAGTGCTTGTCTGTTCGCCAAATCACGCGGAATGGACCGTTGTATAGGCTTGAAGTGGACGTCGCACCTAATTGGCGCGGTCGAAGACGAAACCGGTCAGCAGATATGTCCATTGGACGAAGGCAAAGGGCTGACGATGTTGATGTGGATGCGTTCGAATCGACGATCGGAGTGTTGAAATTGCCCTGTATGGGATATTGTGAGCCAATTGATCTTTGATCGTTGGAATGCTAGGCACGTCTTATGTACATCGTCGGACGATTTATTGACATTCGGCCAAACGAAGCGTTGCACGTCCAATCGTTGAGCTGCGCGAATACCGGGATGGGATAAGGAATGAAGTGAATCGAACGCCGTTCGACGGAACTGCTCGTTGATCGCCGGTTGAAACATCGCAGAGGGTGGGACGATCTGCTATCGGAACGGGCGCCCACTCCAGGTGAATTTGATTTGTATCGGTTCGTTCTTTATACGCACCGAATTGGGCCAAGACAATCAATTTGCTCACGGTATGAATTAAATTGTTCACCGTTTGTAATGAAACGGATTCGATTTATATCAACTCTTTCTTCGTATGCCCCAAGTTGGTTTTATTTTGTGTCAATTCGGTCTAGATTTGTATAGTCTTGATCTCCGTTTGTATTAAATTTCTATCTGTTTACATCCCATTGATCTTGGATGTGCACCCAATCGTAATTCACGTTATGTTGGTCCTCGTTTGCATCGGTTCGTTCCTTTTGTGCACCGAATCAACCATAATTTGACTTGAGTTGGTCGCGGTTTACATTGTATTTGGATTGTGCTGGGCAGAATTAATTTTAATTCGTACCGATTTGGTCGTAATTTGCACTGTATCGGTCTCGGTTTGCTTTGTATTGTAACTGGATTACACCAAATTCGCTTTAATTTGCCCTGATTTGGTCATTTTTTGTACCGAATTGGTCTGAGTTTACACCGATTTGATCTTGATGTACGTTTGGTTGTCTCGGAATTGAACCGAATCGGCTTTGATTTGTACCTGTTAGTGTTTGACTTGCACCTGTTTGAAATATTTTTGCACCGATTTGGGTTTGGTTTGCCCGGTTGCTTTATTATTCGTACTCGATTCCGGTTGTTGTTGTTCTTGGATTTCGACGGTACTCCGATTTATATTTATCATCTCTTGATCACCAGTTGTAGTTGTTGTTATTGGCTGCGTTAAAACTAGATTGTTGCTATTCGGTGGTGTATATATTTGACCCAAACTGAAGGGGCCATAATATTCTACTCCTTGTACTCCTATCTTCGGTCGTCGATCGTTGTGATTTTGTTCCTCTGGTTGCGACTGCTTTTGCTAAATATCACTATTTTGTCGCACTAGCGTTCTTTTGTCCTCGTCGGTGTTTTGCGATTCTTTTCTCGGTTGTGCCGGCGTAATCTCTGGTTCATCTTGGTCCAGACTTTGGCATACTTGTTGCGATTCTTTTGCCAAAGTTGCATGTTTCGTTATGAATTGCAGTTGTGCTTCTTTTTGTCGTTGTAACGTTTGTATTGTTTCCCGAATTTCTTTTTCCGGGTCTTCTATATTTGCAAATAGTTCTTCGATGCTTACTTCTTCTTGTAACGTTTCAGTATACGTTTCTTCCAAGCCTTCTTTGTTATTTTGCTGTTCTATTCGTTTTGGTTCCCGTGTATTTGGGTAAATTCTCGCATAATTATAATTTCTTCAAGTTCTTTCGTTGTACTTGAATTATTTATTGTTTCTTGTGCCTTTTTATTTGGTGTTAGTTCCTCACTTTCGACATTTCTTGGTTTGGTTGTCGGTGCTTTTTGCATGTTTGCATTAGGTGGCGTTCTTTAGAGTGCATTTTAGTACTTTTTAGGTTTTAGGGCAGGCTGACGTAAACGTAATGATTATGTGAATTAATAGTTTTACTTCAATATACGTAAATTTTATTTTGGCTTGTGCCTTATTTGGGTTTGGGGTTAATTTTGATTTTCGAAAAGACTGACCACTTTTATTTTATTACAGTTGTTCTCCGCTTTTACACAAAATCGTGGTCACCACGTTGTTTTGGTGGATCCAAAGGGGTAGGGGTTGGAGGTTATTTTTCTTATGACGGCTATCGATTATTACATAGGGGCGGGAATCGTCACCAGAAGATGTGGCATTCGAGGCGTGGCCAGTAGTATGCCGGCGGAGGTAGTGCTCTGCCTATTCTTTATTGAGTGACTTGGCCCGACTAACGCTGCTGCGTGTCTAATTTGAGTTGCTCCAACAGTAATTACAATAAGAAGCCAACAAAGCCCGTATTAGAATGTTTATTCACAGTTAGTCACAGATAAACAAGGCACTATTCTTTGCGACTGTGATTGATTTGAGCCACAATAGGTACCAGTATTTCCACCTGATTATACCTCGATATTTCCTATGTTTCAGCTAATCTCTTAATGACTACGCCACTAGCTTTTTTCCGACAAATTCTTACTGCAAATCTAATTATCAACTCAGGTAATTGAGCGCACTATTATAGACTTTTTATGGTTAGGTTAACGCCTGAATATATTTTTCTTCTTGTGAGGGTTGTACGTAGGCCTCCGGACGGCTGACCTCGCACGCCTATTTAATTACCTTAACCACGACTTTAGAATTACGCTAATACAGTCCTTAAAGCCAACAGTATCCAGACGGCTTACTGAAGGACTTTTGGTTCCCCTTATAAGCTCTTGTGACTTGGTACGTAGACTTCCGGACAGCTAGCCCCGTACGTTTATTTAATTACATTATCCTAGTGTCTTAGAATTACACGAATTACGTGCCAGTTATATTAATGTTCTCGTGTCCGGGCGGCTAGTAAGCCCACTATATATAACTAGCTCGTAGCGGCGACTACTCTCTGGTTCCCACAATTCTCTTCAGTTGGTTGGCCGTACCAACCTGCCGCGTCGAATCGTCCCCAATTAATTACTCTGGCACCCCACGTCAAGAATTCACCCTTGGTATACTTACGTACTTCCTTATACAATTAACTCCACGAGGTTTTGTCAAACTATGAATTGTACACTTTGGAACTCTATGGAAGGATCGTTATTTTTTAGGTAATGCTCAAGCTCAACTGTGCCACTCTCTTTTTATGAAGGAAAAATAATATTATTAATGTAAATTAATAAAGGATTAATGTACCTATTTGTGAAGACCTGGTGTCGCTCAACGTTAATTCTAAACTCCTGAAGACTCAGGCAAATGTTCACCAAAAGTACTAATTGAACACCTTGATCGGTCGCGCAGTTCTTTACACGTCCAATATCTCTCGAAACAAGAATAAACCATAAAATCGTTAAAACCAGGAATTATATGCCAATATAACCAAGTTAGATACCTCCGTCATAATTGTTAAACGAGATAAAGCGTCAGACTAATTCAAACCAATAATAGGAATTAACTAGATAGTTTTCGTAATCAATTATAAATTTTTGTTTATCGCGTAATTCTTTTTACGCAAAGCCAATTAAATTAAACATGAAGATAAACAGTTCCCTAAATATCCCAGTTAAATTCTTTTACGTCAGAACGCGTACCGCTATTGAAACCCGCTATATCATTCAGCCGCAACAACTAGGCAACTGTAGATAACACAAAACAAGGCTAACAACTGGTTAGGTAAAATAGGTAACTAATGCTAATTGTTATATTTTATGGTTTGTACTGGGATATCGGTTATAAAAAGGGACGGGATTCGTCACTTCAAGATTGTGGTCCGAAATGTGGCCAGTAGAATGCCGGTAGGACGATTTATACGGCGCGCGTCTTGCTTTTCGTGATCAGTGCTTGTGCCCTATATTTCGCGATGCGGCGTGATACTTGCTCGGCTCTAATACCTCTAGTTTCAGGTAATTGGGCAACAGATAAATACATAGAATGTTTATTTCAAAGCGATAAAATATTAAGGCACTAATATTATACCCGTGTCACTTGCGCCACTATTTTTGATAACCGTATTAGCTTTGCGACAGTATTCTTAGCACTCGCATGAAAAGCCGCGGCACGGCTCTTTAGTACCGTATTTTTGATCACGTTAGACTACACCGGTCACTCTTGCACAGTCTGACTTTCGAACCATATTGCGCAATCTGACTTTTGTATTCTTCACATACTTCGGCAACTCTTTCATCTTTTGCTCGACAATCCCTATTTATTTCTTTAGATTTAAGTTAAGTTAAAGCTACCACATACTTGGGCCTATGTTCTTACCCTAAAGTTATCACAGCTATTGGTTAAGGTTTACGACTGAGCGATAGTGATTTTAAGTTAGGTTATCTGTTACTTTATTAAAGCCGTTGTGGGTTGGCACAGCACACCACGGGACGGCTGGTGCACCGTGCGAGTATATTACCTCAACCAAGGCCTTAGAATTTACTCTAATAGTGCCAGTTATGTCAACCTGACCCCGGACGGGTGCCAGACTACGTTACTAAAACTGTACAGTGGCGGTCGACTACTGTGCAGTTGAAGTTTCTCAAATCGTACAAGCCCCGGACGGCTTCCTGTGCTAGAGATTCGAGGCCCCCGGACAGCTGACCAAGAATAGCACGTGGGATCGACTGAACGATCGATGGGATAATCGATTCCTCGCCAGTTACTCACCAGGTCTTCTCAAGAATACTACTTGCTTCGCCGATCCCGGCTGGTTGCCAGACGTCACAAGTAGCACTATTAAATAATTGAATCGCACCTACACTCTCGCCCGGGTATTGCTCACTCTACTCCAGGGGGACGAAAATTTTAGCGTATTACAAACCTATGTTATTCTATCCCTCCCATTATTTTTATTGTCACTTTCTCAAGATTTTTATTTGGGAAGATTAGTATTACCAAGTAAGTAATAGTTTTGGTTATTTACTTAGGGTTGTAGCTCCGGTATTAGTTTACAGGTTCCTCAACAACCAAGAAAATAAGCACTGCTCCGCTTCATCACCAAACGTAGTCCTTTTTGCGTTATATCGGATCAACTACCTATGCCAGGTATGTGAAATGTTAATCCAAAAACAGGAAAACCGTAAAAGCACTAAAATCCAAGCTCAATTACACTCCTCAATTATGTAAAAACAACCGCCGATAATAATCGTGCCAAAGCCGCCTTGCTATTAGCTAGGTAATCTTTCGGGTTAAAACACAATAAATACCTAACGAAAACATGTAGCAAACGATAGTAGCAATATCTGCAGTTTCCTTTTCAACATCAACGACCGAACTGAAGATTGAAAATTAAAACTGAATTAACTACATATATATACCTAGTTAAGTGAAAATAGCTATATTTATGCAAATTAGAAAGTGAAAATAAAGAAAAATTATAAAAGTTTTAGGAGAACTAAAATTTAGGGACCCGTGTAATAAGTATTTTAGTGAAAAAGATTTTTAAAACCCAAAATTTGTGAGAATTAAACCCTGGCACCCTTGGTAGCCTACTAGATCCCCGACAATAATTATGCAAATTAGCGTTGTTGAAAACAAAAAAATCAAAAAAGCAAGAAACAAAAGAAACCAAGGACGTAAAA
>JASANE010006324.1:0-18500 GCA_030248225.1 Trileptium ribeirensis | reverse complement strand
TAGTAAACTATTATACCGTCAACACGAGAGTTTAGTGACACTATTAATTTTTGTCGGGTCTCTACAGTGTTCAGCACTACTCGTTGCTGACCACGGTATTCTATAGAGAATCGTTTACTCTTTGGACGGAGCAAGCATGTCTCCTACCTGGCGAACTTAAGACGAACGTGACCACTACTCTTGATCGGATGACATTCTGTGAGATTAATATTTTGATAAAACATTACGTGATTGGACATCCCTAGACCTTCAACCGCTTCCGAGTTTTCACATTCGATTTCGCTAATTATTTCAGATCGTGTAGCCATTTTTGACCGGTCGGAGCAACGTCCCCGGCCTATGAATTTTGAAAGACAATTTGTACCACTATCCTAAATTAAGTAGCATCCTAGTGGAATTTGATTGTATGTCATTTGGGCAACGTTAAAAGTTTATGTGGCGCTAGCGTTCTCTTCGTTCGGTATCTGGAAATGTAGGAGGTGGCCTTTGGGGATCAAAATATTTTCCCTTCCTTATCGATACTGGACGACGAGGACCAAAAAGTCCAACAGGACCCTGGTCATTTCCCTAGCTGAGTTTCGATCCTACATGACCAAGTTTAAATTTCCGTGAAGTATATATGTATTAACAAGTCGACCATCCTATTGGTTATCGACTGCAAAACGGTTAAAAATATATTCGCCATAACTGCTGACAGGTAACCTGTAATATGGGCGAAGATGGCTCGGGGTTATATGATCGGGTTATCTTTGAGAGTTCGTCGGGATTGGCTGATTGCGGATGCCGTTGGATCAACCGTGGTCAGTCCCGCGATTCTGGTACAAAGCCTCGAGGATACTCTGGTATTTCGGGGACGTGTTGATCGCCTGGTATAACGCCTAGCGGCGAGGGCCGATCCACTGAACCACAAACATGGGTATTTCTACTCTAACTTTCCCTTGAGCCGATGTTCGGAAGGGCAGCGGCCGTGGACGCACAACTTTTTGTTCGGGTCGCCGTCCTGGGATGTTTTGCTCTTTTGGGGACGTTCTTAGGGGAATTGAGTATCTCTTCGTTTCCACTATATCCTTTCCATAGTCTGTATAATAAACGAAACGGATGCAATGTAATATTGCTATCACGTGCTTCGGGTTTATGAGCAAAAATGTGAATGGAGTTTTGTACCACGGTACGCGAAGGGTTGAATCACGACACGCGCGTCAATCTATACCGTGGTGAGTTCGTTAACTCGGAGCGACAAATTTTACGCTCCTTGTCAGTTCTGAGCTCTCGAAGCTCGGGTGAGAAACTGGTGCCATCTTCCCTTTTTATATCATCCTGTGTCGTGGGGAGATTTGGATAAATTTTAGATGGGGCGATTATTTTGGGCTTAATATTGGGCAACTTGTTCAGATCGTTTTGCTATATGGCGTATAAAATGGAATAAGTCGGCTTTCATCGCATGGGCGAAGACGGGGGTACAATGTCCTACGTAATTTTGAAGAACTTTTAAATAATGAGAGTATTCGCCTTCCCGGCTGTCGAACCGATGCGCAGAACGCACTAACGGCTGAAGCCTATCAAGTTTCAGGGGGAGAACTAAAATTTAGCACTTTTAACCGATCCTGTTAGCAAGTTTGTTCCTGTTGGTCTAGGTTACCACCGCAGTGTGCAGTGCATAACCAAGGTAAGGTTAAGACTGAATCCGGGAGTGACCTAGTCTTATTAACAAAGAAGTCCTATTCCCAAAAGGGTCTCATTTTATCAATGCGTGACTTCCATTTTTGTGCGGCTGGGAGTGTTCCCAGTCGATTACCTAACCTATTGCTACAGAAGTCCGAATGTTCCTATGAAGATGTAATAAGTGACCAGTACTCAATGAGAGTAATGACTCAGGTAAGCTTAAGATTTTGCAGGGCGCTTATATGAGCGTAGTATTTGAGCAGGCTTAGTGGTCAACGACGGTTCCATTTAAACGATGTCACCACTTTTTGTACGGCCTGGAATTGTCACCAGGTCAGTTTATTCCATGCAGTCTCAATTGGTAGTAGTGAACATTATCCTAGAAATCCTTAACTTCGGCGGAATAGATGTTTAGGGGGAACATGATCTACAACAAGGGGCACTGGCCTTAAGATAGTTTACGGTAACCTTTCGCCGTGCATTTTTGAATGGCCTGGGGAGATACCCAGGCTAATCCACGTGGAACATGACGATGGTCGGAAGTCGTTTAATGAGACTGTGTAAACACGGACTAGCATGACGTTGATATTTTACTAGGTTATTTAAAGGCTTGGGGAACGTGAGTGATACGTTTAAGCAAGATTTCACATCATCAATGCTAGTTTTTGTTAGACCGGGAGAGCTCCCGGGCTAGTAACCGAGCAACGCGGAATGCCCAGGGGCACTCCTCGGTTTCCTCATTGTGGACCACATTGAGAAAAGTCGGCTTCTGTGCAACTCCTGAAGGGGCAAATTATTTTTCGGTGGTGATGTGCATTATTGATTTTATCGGTCGGTTATATGTGAATTTTGGTCTCAGTAATCTGGAGGCAACGACGGTGCCTTGCAAGTGCCGCTATGGCCTTTTCTGGCCTGTGTGTCTTCCGGCCAAATGTCCTTGCGTCCCCTATGGGGAACCATTCTCTAGTATACCAGCCCTGCTGGACTGACAGAAACATTAACCTGTTTACCGGCAACATGGGTGAAATTTATATTATTCCTAAGGGTCATAAACAAGCGACAATATGTCCTGACAGGAGTACTCGGTACCCGTCATCATCACCGGAATAATCCCTTTTTGAGGGGCTTGGGGTATTCCCAAGCCGATTTGTTCCTGAAATGGTCTGGTCTTATACGGACTCAGGTACCTATGGCGACCGGGTCCACGGTCAGAGCTCGGTGACCAGGCTCTATGTACTGAGTCCTGGGTTGTTAAATGTCCAGGGCAATCATGGGGATATAAGTTGAGAGATAGGGACAGATGTCCGACTAAGTATACCCTGACAAATGCGATCTCAAATTGGCACATTTTTCTTACTCTGGGGGCGATTTGTACTAAGTTTGGTGGTGCTTTTACGAACCGGTGTTATTATTTGCCTTAAATTACTTACTGCGCGGGAAGTTCGCTTATGGGTCTATTCAAAAATCCCAGAAGAATATTCCTCCGACGTTTGAATGTTTAGTAAGAAATGCTCAAAATTGGCCCAAAGTGACACATTGTTAGCAGGGGCAAATTTCTGTCAACTTTTGATAACTCAATATTTACCGGTTGAAGGTACCGGTAAATGTTGATGAATATTGGTGGTAGCTTAGCTCCGGAACTAATGCAAAACGGATGGGGGCATTTGTACTACCTTTGGATGGGCTGCAACTGAGCTCTAAAAAGGTCCCAAATAGCACGTTTTTGGCTGGGGGCAACTTTTGCTGACTTTGATTTGGTATGTACAAGTAAATTTCGAGAAGAGGGGGTTTCTATCAACTTTTGTGGTAAGCGTACTCGATGACGACGGTTATAAGCCTTAAGAACGTCTTTCCTACACTCGCAGCGCCTCATGTTTCCTTCTAAAGTTAGCCGACAATTCTATTTTCATCGTAGTTTGGCGTGATTCCAACCAATTTCATTTCTTACCTAAGAACTTCAACATATACTACCCTAGAGATGGACTGGCAGGTGGGGCCCGAGGTTTGGACCCGATCTTTTCTTACTTCTATTTTCCCCATTCTACGTCTCCTATCCTTAGCCCCAATTCAGCGTTGTATCGCTGTTTGTGCGTTGTTCAAAATTGCAATGCAGTGCAATTTTCACTGCTTCGGGTAGCCTCTGACGATGGTAACTTTAATATTTCCATCGCTCTTTCGAGGTATACTTTCAACGATGAGACTCTGTCATCGTGCAACAAAATCCTATGATGACACATAGAGAGAAATATCTGGCAGTAAAACTGGAATATATACAGATCTGAACCGGAAACTGAACCCAGAATATGTATATCTGAATCTTAACCCCAAATTTATACACCATCCAACGGGTCACAATGCCGAAAATAAAGAAAATAAAAAACTCAACGATTAAGTCGCTCTGAAAAATTTGAGGGTTTTGCTCTCATGGGGTCTGAGAAAAAACTTTTCTCAGATCCGAGCTAATTTTAAAGTGTAGGGGCGTGTGCTAAAGTTTACGTTTTATTCCCAGCCTTGGTTTAAGCATATTGCTGACATTGCTTTGGATGGTTCTAAACCAGGGCTATTTCCCCCCAACTTATTGTAACAGTATGGTTTCCCACTAATAACTTGCCAGTCCAGGATCTTTCAGCAAACGGTTCGAAGTTATTTGTACAATCCTATTTATATTGCCTGAGTTGGCCTTGTGGATTCGACAAGCTTGAGAAAAGCTATTTTAGCGTATCGCCGGCTCGAAAAAGACGCACGGGTTTACGTTCAACCGGGGGTTCCTACAAGTTGAACAGTTCTTACGAAATTTGACATCCTAGGGAAGTTTAAATGTGCAGTATGACAAAACCCGATACAATAAGCAAAGCACATGAACCTTGATCCGCATTTAGGGTAACTAGGTGTGTTGGTATCCGGTAAAAGTGGTAGTGCCCTTCCAGGGTCTTTGATAAAAAGGTGCACCCTAATGTCCAAATGCATCCATGGTCCGAAGAAGAGGGCGGGGCCGAAATGCCATAAAACTTAACACCGCCTTGATGGCTTCGTTTTCGTCAAACACGTGCGTTGTTGGCATCGCGGAGTTTGCGCTGACCTTGGGTGCATTTGGAGGTCGCGATATTTGATCGCACTCGTTGTTAAGATCACAAATCTCCATAGAACGATATATAAACATAAGTTACTGTATGATCCTGATGCACTTTAAGATAAGGGCATCGTGATTTAACTATTCTCTGGTCGGTATTATGATCGGTTACATAAAAGCAGTTAATTTCAGTCTACGATAAGCAACTTTGATTCCACGGGTATGAGCTTACTAGCGTCCAGGACCTCAAGAAATCATAAAAACAATGTACGAAATCAATGTATAAATGTGGATTATCATACAAAATCAACAAGCATACAAGCGAAGAAGAAAGCATATGAACCAAACAGTGCCAAGCCAGAAAACCCTTCAATCAGAGTATATTTCTGATACACTCAAGTTCTCTTAATCTTAAAATTTTTTGAGTTGCGTCCCTGGCCGAGGGTCACGGTTCGGCTTAAACGCCGGGCCTTAATACCCAAATTTTCTTAACTCTCCTAACAGTAAATTTTTTTTTCACCCGCCCGGGTCAGAGGGGCCCCCAGAGGCCCTGTTCCTTACCGAAAGACGTGATTCGTTCGGCGCTGATCGCGGTCCGGGCACCGAATTTTCCACTAAAATTAATAAGTTTTACGCGCAATTCAATATCCCAACAGTCTTGGCAGCTAGTTTTCCAAGTATAGTTAGTTTTCTATTAAATTTATAACCCTGATCAGCTCAAGGAAAATTTCTTAAACGCCTTAATTCAGCTCGATAAGCTTGAAAATTGGATCCATACATCCAAACGGTTTATTTGTAGTCTGCCTATGATCCCGGGGACCAGTGAGACTTCGACCCTTATTGCCTTACATAGACTTCGCACGAGAACCTTCGACCGAAATTTTGGTAATTCCAGGTAAAACAATTTTCGTAGCTATTCTAGAACTTTGTTTGTGCGCTGCGGCGGACGGAGAATCATCTCGCGGGGTCATCTATTTGCTACTGTCACGGTCAAAATTTTACGGATAATATTTGTAAGTAGTCGACCTCACACATCTAATATTGGGGAAAATAAACCCCCTTCAAATCATTCTAACTGCCCACACTCATACTTACCCTTCGATCCCAACGGGCAGCACCAGCTCGTACCCCTTCACATAACACGGGACGTCATGTGGATTCCTCGACGAAGACCATCCATTCGACCATTCCACGTACGAAACGAAATAAAAGAAAAAACTACATTGAAAACTAGCTAAAGTAACCACGGATACGGTCAGTAGAGTCGACCGAACTCCGAGGTGTCGAAGTCACACTGATTCGAAGAAGTCGGACGTCACGTCCGACCTCAAAAATTTTTTCCTATACTTTAGGATAGCAGATTTGGTGCGGTCCAATCAGGATCAATTTCCTGCTACCCTCCATTTTTAAAATTTCTTTCCGATCGAAAATCGGAAAAGTTTAAAAGTTGTGGCGATTCTTGCCAACCGTAAACTAAAAACCCATTTGTGAAATTGCGAGAGTCGGAAAACAAAGGGACGCCGTCTGCCAAATTGGGTCGGGGGTTAAATTTTCCAGTGAAATTATCTTTTGTTCCTCCACCCTACTTAATCTGTTTACTTCTGGAAGCCAGACGACGCTAAAATCAAAACAACTTTGATTGAAAATATTACTGAAATTCCTATCATTACTAAAGTTATTAAACTATTAATTTGAACTAATTATTAACTAACTACTTAGGAATATATATTATACCCACACCCTAATCTGAACCCCGACCTCTGTCTGCTCGCCGATGACCTATGGATACCACGTGCGGACGTGCAAACATGTTGTTATGTTGGTCTGGATACGAAACTTCTTTGTTGACTAGAACAGTTCATACAGCCGATTTTCCAGACGTTTGCCATCTTCCTCGTGTCCCGACATGCAAACATTACATGCATACATATCGGTCTACGCGTTTGTATTTATTCCCGATTACGAAGTGGTTTGTATTTTCATGAGCTCAAGACCGCTTCCTGGGCATTCCAACTGGGAACCCGCCGCGCGACGGAACCCTCCTCGGGGTCGGGCACAGGGCACCCTCTGGGGAACTGCCCTCCAAAAGGGCACTCCCGCCCGGGACACACTGGAGCCACCGCGGGGCTCCAAACCTACCCGATGTTCTTATATGTACCTATATACCCGTGTATTGGTTAAAATTCGTAAAACTTACGAACTTTGGAAATGTTTGTATTTATTTCATATATACTCTATATGCAAGATTTATATAATATATATGTCTATGCTGGTTCTTTATTTTAATCCCTATATATACAGATATGTATATTCTTACACCTTATATTATTACTAACTATTATTATTACTAATATTTTAATTAATATTTTGATTAAAAGTAAGAGGCAGACAGAAATGAAAGACAAAACAGAAGGAAAGAAAAGAAGAAGGACAGAAAGAAAGGCAAAACAGAGAAAGAACCCAGACAGCCAAGAAAAAGAGGGAGAACAAAAATAAAGACAGAGCAACACGACGAGGAGAGAAACGACAGACGGCAAGGAAACAAACAAAATAACGACCGAAAAGGTCGGACAAAGAAACAAACAGGGTATGAGAAGGGCATTGGGGTAAGGGGTTTTCGTGGGAATTTCGAGGGGCTGGGGTTAAATTCGGTCACAGGACGAAGAGCGGGCTGAAATGATACCAAACACGAGGTTGTTAGGCCCCATATTAGGCACTGACCCATGCGGGTCGGTTTATGTGTATTAGTGTTGGGAGGCGTATTTTGTGCCAGTCCCGAGTCAGCGGGAGGGCGAACGGAGACCCGCCGGGTATATTTGGAGCCGTCTAGGTGAGGTGAACAGAATGAGGGGTGTTTTGTAAACTTTTGAGTTGGAAATAAAATTTTCGATATGTTGTACCCACTCTTAGACTTAGGCGATTTTGGGGCGTACTTTAGCGGGTCACCACGGGTCAGCGTAAGATCAGATAGAGACCCGCCGTACATCGTTTTGTTCGCCAAAATTGGGCGAATCGAATAAGGGTCACACGTCAATATTTAGGGCTGGTGTAAAAATAATACCTTTTCACAAAATAGAAGAAAAGTTGATGTCGCATTTTATGGTATATAATTGGAAATGATAGGCAAGAAGAAAGGGGGCACGTTATAGCATCTGAACGGTTGGGCGGAAAAAAGGCCCCATAGGGCTCGTTGAAATTCTTGATATCCGGGCTAGACAACTGTGTATAATACTTTTACCGGAATTGCTCCTGCAACAGGATGCAGCAATAGGGGCAATCCTGATAGAGCCATTTTGATGGAAATGACACATGCAGGCACGCTTTCGCTGTACTCAATGTACAACTAGAGGGGCAGATCGGAACGTGACGGAGCTCTTGGGTTATAGGTTCGATGAATCGACACAGTGATACCCAGAAGTCTGATCGAGGATCTTCCACGGAAAATCGTAAAGAGTTATAGACTCGGCGATGGCGTTGATTCGAAGGCGATTTGGCCCGAATCGGTTCGTTTTGAAGCCGTAGTAAGCTAGACAGAGTGTTTTGCATCAGGAACGAAACGGGCCAAGGTTTGCACTAGATTTGGGAAGACATAGGGGCCAAAAGAGATTTGCGACGTGGAAAAGCGGTGCGATCAACTGATGACAACAACCCTACATAGCGTAGGCAGCGGTTGTTTAAACGGGTAGAATTTGAAATTAATAATGTAACTCAATAACTATGAACTGAATTTGTTCTTTTAGACTTCATTGGAAAGCCCATTAAATTTTGCATCGAAAAGTATTCGGAGCATAAATTCAAATTCCGGAGTTGTAACCGGGTTTGGCTCGTTGAATCCGCATCCGGTTCACCTGTTTATGAAAATCCGAATTTGTTGTCGTCGCGTTTGCCGTTATATTCCTTTAAGCTTAACCATGGGGAGAAGTTTTCGTTAAGCTAGGTAAAATTAATATTTTGATATTTGACTACTCCCCCGTGAATTTTAGTGTCGGCGCTGTTCGTTGTTCAGCGAACAACCACTGCCGTTCGATGCATGGCGAGCGGCTGAGAGGCCTCCTATTCGCGGCCGGTCGTAATTTTGATCTTATGTGCTCAAACTTTCTGACCTGGTCGAAGTCTCCATGAATCCTAAAATTTTCCTATGATTGGTTCTATCCACATAATTTCGCGTCTCTTTGGTTCAATAGCCGTACCAATATAAAAGCGCGACATACACGACGGACAAACAAAGCAACACGAAAAGTGGTTAAAATTGCGTACATGAAAGCATGTGGTACACGAATAGACAAGATAGCCAAGGTTAAAGACGGGCAATATGAATCCATGGATCTACAATGTTCAGGTTTACCCGATGGGTACATTGAATCGGATCGCGTCCGAGCGCTGGTTATCAGCCTTTCGGGCTTTTTCGAGTTCTTAACGGACCTTGATGAGAGTTAGGGCCAACGTAACAGACCGGAACGGTCCAGTTACACAATATCCATACCGTCTGTTCTATGATATAGTGCTGGTGTGTACTTTATACCACTGAAATATGTGTTGTAGACTATTGGCGGACAAAACGAGCACATCGGAGTCCATTATAACGTAAAAGCCGCATTAGTATATTTCGTATTGAAGAATGGCTCATGGCGGAATTCCATCAAAATTAAAAATTAATGGGCGACTTCATAGTTGTGCAGGGCCTGGCGGCTTAAGTGACAGAACGTTAAGATGGCGCGAGTGTTCACGGACTGGCGGACACGGCATCGACGATATATTTTTGAATTTTTAGAAACTCATGATTTTCGTTAATGTTGTTATGATTTCCATGCTTTGCTAAATTTCCCTAATATTTGCTGTGCCATCAACGCTAGCGGGAAGGGATAGGAAATATAGCTTAAGAGTGTCCGACTCTTAGGATGTAGCGTGGTGTACGACATTTGTGAACATCTATGATCTACATAGTTTTTGAATGGTCCATTACATCTCGGGGTTCCCTAAGTCTTTAGATGAGCCGCGTTCTAGTCTTACTTATAGTCCACCACAAACTTTATCGGGTTTAATTGACAATTCTCTGTGGAATTCGAGATCCGCGAAGTGAAAGAACATTAAGCATGCTCGCATGCAGCGATACCAACCATACCTTTTGACTCATACGTGGCTAATTTAGTAAGATGCTTCTTTTGCTGAAACGTAACCAATACCGGTGATAGTTTCGGTTATTTTACGCCCAATTGCCGTTGATGAAACCAAGGTTAGATTGCTTTTTCCAAATTACATGTTGTGATTCGCGCTACTAAATACAGAAAAACTACATATAGGTATAACAATAGTTGGTGAATGCTATGTGACAAGGTAACCTGTAGAAGCCTCGCCTATTGCGGAATTTCATAATCCTGATGCGTCTTGCCAAACAACATTTGAGGGATCGGATATTCTACTTTGAGCAGTGTTCAGTACTGTTAAGGCTTAGCAGCACTAATTTTCTGAGTGGCTCTACGCTATCGTGAGAGTTTCATAAGTTGTTCGGAAGCACAATTATACGAAGGTGAACTTCAATCTAGAAAGAGGACGTTAAATCCTATGAAAACGGCGCACTGGACCTCTCTTCGCTGCTGCACCGTTCCAGTCTACACTTAAGTTTCTAACTAACACCAAATGATTGTTTGTTTACGAAAACTTTTATTGATGTTCTATAAATGCTGGTTACTTAAGCTGAACAAATAAGTTTAGCTGTAAACAACGTTTAGTCAGGTTTCTCTCAATATGTGGTCGAGCATAAATTATCACATTTTTCCCTAAAACAAAATTGCGATCAATTGCGCTATCGGTGACAAATTTCAACCGAATTTTATACAACACTCGAATTAAGCTATAGTCAGAATTCCACCATTCGCCATCTGAAGACTAAATAGGTTACCGCTGGCAAACACTTGACCCTCCTAGTAGTTGCAAACCATAAGTAACACAAAGATTTCACTATAAACTTAGGTGTACGAAACTAACGACTATTGATGAAATTGAGATCATAAATTGAAGAAATAATAATGATTATGATGTTTACGCAAATTAAAGTAATTTGTATAATGTGCAGTCAGAAGCTATAAAAGCCTCAACTGTCAGGTTCATTAGTTAGTCGTTTGTTTTCATTTACCTAACGCATGTCATCGAATCCATTAATTGCTGTTCCGATATGATCGTAACTTAGGTTTTTTCTAATCGCATTGTTTAATAATTAAACGTTTTGTTTGCTCTATTAGTTCAACAGTGAGGATTTGTACCATACACAAGCACAACTAAATAACTAGGTGCAGCAACTATTTATGTTGATATACGAATTCTAAATAAGCCGCTTATGCAGGCATACTCCGGCTATCCTCAAGGTTCGTGGTTACTGCTGCAACAATATTTTTTTTATCATTAACACCCATATAAAACAATAATTGTAAGTTGTGTATTTTACGTCAGAATTTCAGAATGAATACAAAAAATTAACGATGTTGCGTAATTTGTCAATATTTCAGTCAAAACAGGAGTAAACTCCGTTTACATGTGATAAAAATGGCTAACGAACTTTAAATAATGCAAGAAAGTGAATCTTGTTTTAAGATGATGAAATTTAGATTTTTGATTTGCTAAAACTACACTATCGCAATCTAATAACTAGTGAAGCTCGCTTGCGAGCCAGAATTCGAGTGGTGAGAACAATCCCCCGAAGCAGAAGTGTGAAAAATATTTGCCACACAATATTTTTTGACACTCGCAATGAGTTTGTCGGCCCAGAAAACCCCATATCCGACACTAAAACCAACAATAAACACACATTCAGGTGCTTTTCCCACGACTTCTCACCAAAAATTTCGAAAACGTCATTTTTTTATGCCAAGTATGAAGCAGAAGTGTAAAAAATATTTGCCCAACAATGTTTTTAACACTTGCAATGAGTTTATCTGCCCAGAAAACCCCATATAAGACACTAAAATCAACAAAATTCACACATTTAGGTGGATTTCCCACGACTTTTCACCAAATATGAAATTTGGCGCCAACTATAAGCTTATAGACTCCAGATTTGGAAGTATTTAAAAAACTTGTTATATATCATTGGAAAGCCTTGGTAAAGCTACATGGAATAGGCCTATTAGTTTGCGGATACCTCGTTTACTTATTTAGGAAAGTCGCAAAAACTGGAGGGTGTGCCCGAAAAATGGGCCAAAATGACGTCATTTTGCCCCATAACTTTTCCCACGAAAAAAAATTCAAAAATCGGGCTCCGTCACTACACCTAAATCGATAATCGCGGTTCGATCGGCCCAACAGTTATCGAGATCCAGGTGCGACAGACACACACAGACACATACACACAGACACACACACAGACAGGACCTCCTCAACCCCCTCCAGAGCCAAAATTGAAAATTCTCGTTCCACTCGAATTCAATAAAGGAAGATTATTCCACACATGCGGCGTTCATCTTATAATGTCCCCAACGTTTGGAACCTATGTACCCCACACAGTGTCAGGCACACTGTAGACCACAGAGTGTCATTAATACCCCCATATTTTTATCAAAATTTTCATGGAGTTAGCTAAGGGGTGTTGTCATTTTCCGACTGCGTCAAGCACACCGTATCCCCTTTGTAGTTTCGCTGACGGCATACGGTAAACCGTCTTATTATTTAGACGCAAATATCGAAATTGTCAAAAAACTAGTAACAGCTGATTATGACACTTTCTTAGCTACAGGCGCTGTCCATTATTGTTAATTCGTGCGAAAATATTAGCTAAGGGTGTGCGCGACACCACTGTACAACAAAAAATTTAGTAGCTAAGAGTGTGTCATACGCCCTTACAAATGGATTTATGGTATGGATGTGACGCTGACTGTCTATACAGTAAGGTCATGACTATGGAGGGGCTTAAAAGTTCCAAACAGTGTGGAAATTATAACGTGAAGGCCGCATCATATGCATGCTAAAAATGTTTCATAACATTCTTGCGAGATTTTGTTTTCTTTATTTTACAGCTGTAAATAGCAGGATGCATTGCAAAAAAATGCAACTGTAAACCGTCAATAAACAATCTCGATTTAGCGAAGTGTAGATCCTAAGTCTTGAATATGCGTAACGACTGCTATTCAGCAAAATCACAGCGCCCTTTGCAACACTACACTCATATGTCTTTCAAAGCACACGACAATTTCTTTTAGAAGTATTTTTGTAGTTAGAAATAGCTTTTTTCAGGTTTTGCTACCCAAGAAAGAGGCTACATCTTCGATGGTGTACTTGATTTAGAATCAGAAACAATCGATCGATTAACAGTGGCACGCGAGTTGCCAACTGAATTTGTAAGTCTTCGCAGTACGAATGCAAGCATAAAGCCGCTTTTCAATATTTATACGTCGTTACAAGTTTTATGCTTTAATGTTGACAGGTTGCCATTTTAGTTAATGTATGAATCAGAGATTATTCTTGCTATTTTTAGTTGCTAACAACATAGAACACTATGCCGGAATATTTATCTTTCATTGTTCTTGACAGTGTTGAATCTATGTTGACAAATCTATGTCTATTATTACATATTTTAATCCCAGCGATAATAAATTTGTTGTATGTCCTGCAGATATGTTAGAAAAACCACGAGCATTAGCTCTGCAAAATTGTTAGGTCTTCTTAGTTAGTATTGTTGAGAATAAGTGTTCTATATTTTAAATTTAGTTTTTTTACTCAGTCATGATTGGAATACAGTTATATATTAACATATTTTAACATTCACTTTCAGATACGCCGTGAGTTTCGAGCAATTCCAACTGGTCGAATGGAACAAGTTCTATTTATGCGGACTGAAACACATCCAAATGATCAGAGACCCTCTCAAGAACATGCACGAAATCGCTATGTCCACGTTTTGAAATGGGGTGAAACAGAACGAAGGCCCGCAATTTATGATCCATATTATGAAGCTTATTTTGACGGAAAGAAATAGCGTTCCCAGAAAAAAAGAACCATTAGTGTAGCTGCCTAGAAAATTACCTGATCTTGCATCAATTGAAACTGTTAAAGTTTAACTCGAAACTGCTATTTTCAGTGAGGTCGTGTTAGTGGATTTGACAACACATTTAGAAAAGTTAATTTCAAAATTACAAATTTTATAGTTAGCTAGTTTTCTCTTGTCACGCCGGGCATTCTTGTGGTTACTAGAGATAGGTACAGCTATGGGATATGACATTTATACACTGGATGAATATGTGATCAAACTATAAATTTTCCATCATCTTTAAATATAGCACATTAGGCTAAGCATCTATGTAATATTTTTTATATGAATAGTTTCAATTTATTTTCACGATCATTATGTTCAGTATAATAAGCCTTTTTAACGTAATAATCAAACATTGAACGCTCCGTTGAACCCTAGCTTCCCTATAAGTAAAGTAGCAAAGAGTGTGTGCGTTTTTAATGCACAGCTGATTACTTCGAAATTATAGTTGAAACTTTATCACATTCACGATGTCTGTTGCCATCAATTTTAGCCGGAATAATAAAGTTTTATAAAAAATTATCGCTACATTCTTTGGTTATTTATTGTTTGGTTATTTGAACATTACAATAAAACAGTAAATACGGTCTATTCATGCTCATTAGGATACATTGGATACCTTCCGCCTAAAACGTTTGGGATTTGGTGATGTTATTCTTACTAGTAAATTGATGCCACATTGGTAGCAATTACTATATTGCCAGATATCAACAGAAGCTGACCCTAAAGTGATTTTCGGACAGTCGCAGCTGATTAGCTCACTCTTTACAGCTACTGAATTTTTCTATTCTATTGCTCTGTTTCATTATATTATTCGCTATTTTTTATAATACAATAATTTACTAGAGATGTTTCGATTACACTATTGATATTAGAAATATGAAAACTAAGCTCAGCGCTAAGACCGTTGACCTAGTAACGTTGCTTTATATAATTTACCTCATTAAAATAGTTTAGTACTTTCTTAAGCAATGATACTTTAACTTTATATCACTGTATACTGGTGCACTAAAGCCATTTAGTTACGACACGCCAGATTGTTTGGACACACATTAAATACCCATTATTAACCTTTTCGGATCTTATCTTTTATCTTGTTACATGTTTTGTTAAAATTATTTGAACTGTGCAAAAAGTACTATCCCAATTCAACATATCATAAAACTTCAAGGTCGGCAGAACGCTTAAATATATAGCTGTTATGTTATGCTGTTTAGATACCTATGACTGCTATTAGCACTTATGCGTGAGTCTACGTTAGGTGCGTCCACCAAGGAGTTTATGTTATCTAAATTACTAATTGATTCGTGCAGAAATTCGCGTTCACATTTTTGCTATTGGTATTCACATTTTTGTGAACGCGAACATAGGCTCTGTGATGGACGAATAGAATTTGCTTCACGCACAATTTCCTATTTCGCACGTTTGTTCGTATACATCAAATGACATTCTGAATCAGACAGCTATGTTCGCGGTTTATTTGTGTATTATAACATATGCGAAAAACGCGACTGGTAATCCCGTTTTCACTTGTAAGCTGTCAGCAAAATACGATGCCTAATAGCAAAACAGTGACCGCCAACAGTGCCTACGCGTTGCTGCACCGGAAAATCGTTCTTTTTTAGCGTTCATCGCTTTAACGATCGTGAACTGACTTGACAAAAGAACAACCCAAATGTACACACCTAAACTCGACACACGTATTATTGGAGGTGGGGATTTGTCACCGAGGAAAGGCAGTTTCATGAATGTGTCCAATAGTATGCCGATGAGGCTATGACAAATTGGCACACATTTTATACAGCGAAATGAAACGATGAGCCGTTAGCTTTATGTCGCCTTATCTTTGTAATATAGTTTTGAAAACCCTGTACTTCCAAAACCTGAGATCTAACGATTTAGCACCAGGCCTCTAATAGTCTCACAAGTCTATCACACTCCGGTTCCGACATTAAGCGACCGCATATAAGAGTTAAAATATTTATTGAACGATAGTTATTTTTGTTTCAAACTGCTCCACTATAAAATTACAAGCGACATCAGGCATGCCAAATTCTGCTCAATTTAAGGATATACTATCCTTCCACTATAATAATCGGTATAATAATCCGCCCTGACGATTTATTTGAATTTAGCTCTAACTAAAATTTTGCTGAGTAGAATTCTGTCCCCTCATTGTCCGTAACACTGAGTTCGTCTTCGCAATATGTGCTTGACAAGTTCAAATCTCAATGTCTCTTGAGAAAGAAGTCAGCCTCCTCGCATGAGGAAAGCCGGTGAGGTCAGTATACCGGGAACGTTACCGAATTCTTTTAGTTTTTACAAAATTCAAGAAACTAAACAATTAAAGATTATGCAAATGAGGTTAAGGCGTATATAAAAACAAACAATAATTTTATAATCATCTATTAGTAATTAGCAAACACAAAAGAAACAAAGCACAAATCTCCAATAAAATTCAAAGGGCTCTGCTTAAGCGGCACATAAAACCAATGACGGAATAAATTGCATAAAGATTATTTAAGCATCAATTGTAATGCATCAGCAGATGTTAGTAAATTTTTTGTGATCGTTTTTAAGTCCAAATGCACATTGCTGCCGGTTGTCCGGCAATAGTTGTTAACCGTTCTCTTGTGTAAGACTAAAATCAGTTTACATATTCCTTTATGAGTTTGATCATTTTGGCTCAAACGCTTATTATGAGTTTGATCTCGATATCAAAATAGGTGTCGAAACGATATATAAATTTATGCTTCGTGTTAGTAGATGCGGCCTATCTGTTTATGCCACGTTCTGTTGAGAAATAAGAGATGTTGAATCCATTATATTCAGAACGAAAATCAGTCTTTATTTCAAAATAATTTTTATGTATCTTGGCAGTTCGCGGGTAGTTTTGGCTAGAATTTTCACAATCAGTGTACCGTTAGGTGTCATGTAACATGTAGCGATTGCATACTATACTGTCTTATTAAAAGTTTTATTTCATTAATTTTGTCAAACATTTCACGGCCTTTGAGCGTCTAAGAAAATATTAATTGCAATATTTTGACTCATTTCATTGTGATAAGAATAGACCTGAAGCAATATTATCGGGATGTACATCGTTTTTGAAGAACACGCAAAATCGATACAATAATAACTGTACAGCTGTTTTGCCATGACTTCACTCAACAATGATACAACTATAAACAACTTAATATTACAACTGAAACTACTTTGCCTGTAATAATTTTCTATGTTGTATACATCAAGGTATCATTCGTTACATTCAGTTAATGAATAAGGTTTATTTTGTGCACTATTTAAGCATGTTTATTTTAGTAAGCGGCAGATTACATTTGAAGACAGAACTTACACGTAGAATATATAAAGAACATATCATATATCGAGGTATTGTGTGTTCATTTCACATTTAAAATATTGATGTATTGTATTATTAACTAACTAGTGAAGCTCGTTTGTGAGCCAGAATTCGAGTGGTGAGAACAATCCCCCGAAGTCTGTTGTAGAAAGCACACACCAACAAAGCCTACACACAGTACGCAGGTGCAGCATTATATAAACCGTGAGTGATGAGTCATAGTTACGCCCGCCTCTTTTGATAGCCAACGTATGCAGTAGACAAAACATCATACAACGAGTACAAAAACAATGAACTAATAATTTAATAATTCAATAAAACCCTAAATTGACCGTGAAAAGAACGTTAAAGAATTCAAACCGACACTTGAGAAAAATCTCATTTTTCATTCCAATTATGAAGCAGAAGTGTGAAAAATGTTTGCCACACAATATTCTTGGCACTCGCAATGAGCTTGTCGGCCCAGAAAACCCCATATCCGACACTAAAACCAACAATAAATACACATTCAGGTGGTTTTCCCACGACTTGTCACCAAAAATTTCGAAAACGTCATTGTTTATGCCAAGTATGAACCAGAAGTGTAAAAAGCATTTGCCCAACAATATTTCTAACACTTGCAATGAGTTTATCTGCACAGAAAACCCCATATAAGACACTAAAAGCAACAAAAAACACACATTTAGGTGCATTTCCCACGACTTTTTACCAAATATGAAATTTGACGCCAACTATAAGCTTATAGATTCCAGATTGGGAAGTAGTTGAAAAACTTGTTATATATCATTGGAAAGCCCTCGTAAAGCTACATGGAATAGGTCTATCAGTTTGCGGATACCTCGTTTACTTATTGAGAAAATTCGCAAAAACTGGAGGGGGTGCCCGAAAAATGGGCCAAAATGACGTCATTTTGCCCCATAACATTTCCCACTGGAAAAAATTCAAAAATCGGACTCCGTCACTACACCTAAAACGACCATTGCGGTTCGAATGTGCTATCTTGCATCAAAATCCGCCCAACCGTTATCGAAATCCAGGTGCGACACGCAGACACACAGACAGGACCTCCTCAACCCCCCCTCCACAGCCAAAATTGAAAATTCTCGTTCCACTCGAATTCAGCTAAACAGGGAAAGACCCAACTATATAATAAGGTCACATTTGTCAACAGCGTAATTTTCTTTACTAAAGTGAGGAAGGAGCACGTTTAGCTGTTTGTTACCTTTTTTGGAATAACCCCCTGGAGTTTTTCGACACTACATAGATTATACCTTTTTTATATTTCAAGTTTATAAATTTCTGGGCTCAAACATGTGTATAAGTCATCAGAGTAATTTTCTTACCTAAAGTGTGGAAGGAGCACGTTTAGCTGTTTATTTCTTTTGGAA
>JASANE010006321.1:0-15064 GCA_030248225.1 Trileptium ribeirensis | reverse complement strand
TATTGCTTCATAATCCTTTAGCAACTATTCCCCTCACCCGACTAGTTGGTACAGAAAATTGCCACGTTTACCTTTTTTAAGACAAAAAATTATTTTCAATTTTATTTCGGGTACCAATCGTTTTTCGGTTGCCCTTGTTACCCAAAAACTTCGAAAAAAATTTTATCGATAAACCCACAAATTTATATATCATTCGAACCGCATTGAAGAGCTGAGTAGAATAGTGGTAAAATTAGTCCAATCCGTTTACGAGTTAACGATTCAGACTTAAACTAAGGCTTAGGCTACGGATGGAAATAACTCTTTAACCAATGAACTGATTGAGCTGGTTTAATTGAGCTGATTGAGCAATGCGGTTATGATGTTACACAAAATTATCCATTTATCGAGTATTATATATTTTTATAGTATTATTATGCATTTCGAGAAATATTTTTTCAAAAATTTTTGGTACCAAGAAAGTGCCATTGGGGAACCAAAAAAATCGAAAAAAATTCGTCGTAAAGATGCCTGAAATGGATATATTCTGTCCCAGCTCATCGAGCTGAGTCGAATGGTAACAAAAATATTACAATACCTTCAAAATTGACCATTTTCGGGCTCGAGGTATAAACCAGAAATAAAAGTCACATCATACCATAAATCAAAAATTTGCTCCGGCCCCAACAGTTTTGCGAGGTCCAAAAATTTTTTTTCAAGCAAGCCTCTTCAAAACTATTTGGGAATAGTAGAACAAAGTTATGTCCATGGTATCATGATCCACCTCAAAAGTGCGTTGTAAGGTCAAAATTGATCGCGTCATGCTCGTCGGATTTGGGTGATGATTTCAAAGAGTGTCATAATCTTCTCAAGAAGTGATCATGTACTCCTGATGCTACGAAGTTGCTTATTATAAATTGAAAATCAATATACACACCACCGCATGGATAATATTCTTGTTGTCCAACGACACTAAACGACATTTTTCTAAAAAATTACAGGACACTTCAAATCGAAATTCTCCATGCTATTTATTGCCACAATTTTGGCAAGTCTCTATTGCTTATCTGTAAATTTTTAAACGATGCTAGACATTTTCTAGACAAAACATCGATTTTTCTTAATTTTTGTTTAAATTATTCAAATCTTGAAAGTTTTTCTCAAATTTTTCTTAAATTTTATTTAAAAACATCTGTTTTTTTCTTAAACTTCCCAACCGAAACTGTATTTCTTGTCTTATCATTTTGGTTAAAATAATAAATTTTACTTCACAGAACCCTGGCACACACTCCATTATAATTTTACACCACAAGATGATCTATTCTACATAAAAAATATATTTTTCGAAAAACATCGAACTCCTATATTTATTATCAACAACAGGTGAGTATTAATTCAAGTCATAAAGCGATGCCAATATAGCAGGGAACGAAAACTGCGGTGTTTTTAGTTCTTTTTAAAACATCGGTTTTCTCCTTTAAAATATAAGAAATTATCGTAGAAACAATATTTTGAAAGATTTTTTTTACAAACATTAATTAACCAACTTTTATTTTATCTTTACCCGCCTTCTTATTGCGAACTTCAAAGAAATCTTCGATTGTTTTTTACGTCTGCCATAGACGCCTAAAACGATGTGCCTTATGGAATTCCTGGGTTAGTTCGTGCCATTCTTAGCTATCGCTCTAAGCTTATCTAGTTGCTTGACACAGGTTTTGAAAGCTAGATGTCCGCTGAGCCCGCTTAGTTAGTAACATAAATGATGATCCCAGGAGCGTTGCCAGGGTGGTTCGCTGGCGTTTGATATATGTGCCTCCAGTTTACAACTGCCACTATATTTAATTGAACATGCTATCGTCAGGTCACATGTAGAGAAGCCCTCCAATTCTTGGGCACGCCCAGTAGAAATTTTCTTGTGACGCCGCTGGATGGTACAAATAGCTCCTCTCTGGTAATATTGTTAATTCCGTGGGGACTGTGCGGGTTCGGAACCAGATTTATACACATTGAAGGTTCGTTCACACTTAAAAGATCTTATGCACTATTCTCTTTTCATTAGTAGACGAATCCACAGGGTTTCTGGTCAAAAACATGATTTTTTGACTACGATTTTTAAAAATGGTCAGCATTCCTTAGAAATGACCGACAAAACCAGTGTTAAATACGAACAAAAAAATAGCAACGCAAAATTCAAAAATTTTAAAAATTTTAATAGCACTTCACAGTACGGAATCGCATAGTGTATACATCGTGAATTTATAAATTACGTCTACATCTTTCAAACTAAAAATCCTAAATTTTTGCAAAATTCTGTACGTCGCGATCTCGCTGCGCTCAGTCTACACATTTTATTTCTGCAAAACCTAGGCAAATTTATATCAGTGAAAAAGTTTATGTAGACACCTATTGGATCTTTCGCTTCGTTGGTCCATCACCTCTGTTTACGCCACCTACGAGAATCTATTTCTAGGTCCAAATTTTTAGATGTGAAAAATTATCGAAACCAAGCACAGGCACAATGCTCGTATTAGTTTTGCTTTTGGATCGAGTCATAGAACATCAAAATTATGTCCGCTCAAAACTGAGGTTCCTTCCTGAAACTTACTTTATGAATGAAACACTTGTTACAGTGAAAGAGTACTCAAAATCTTCTCAAAGTTTGACTGACCCAGTATACATTCCCCGACGCTCTCACTAATTGTTAGGTTAATTCAGTTTAATGCATCCGGATTGCCCTTAATACATCAAATAGGAACGACAATGGCTACCAAAACAGAAACCCGCTAATGCCCTGCTGTATAAATTGTAATGTTTCGGCATGCCATAATTAAGTTGTAAGCCAGCATAAATGTGCAAGTATATATAGTTGAGTCTTAAAGTAGTAGCCTACGTATGGGTTGGCTCGTGTAATTCTTTATAAATATTAATGGAAAATTTTTTCTTGCTGGCTCTTTCTAAATCAGATCAACGATGTTGTTTTAGAGTAATAAGATTTTCAATGCGCGAATCGAACTGCAAAAGATCCAGAAGCCCAATTTTTTCCAAAATCTCAGTTTTCTTAAAAATCACAGAAAACCAAATATTGATTTTGAAAAACATCACGGTTTTAAAGACTTCAGTTACCTCCAAGTAGGTTTTGGCATGCCTATAAAGGGTCTGTTAAGCCTTTGTTAAAAATGGCCAAAAATCCTTAAATTTTTCCATAATTTAGTATAAATCACCAAAATGTTGACCAGTCCAATTTTTCAAAAACCAGTGCTATATTATTTACAGTAATTAGATTTGCAAGGCGCAGCTGGAACATCAAAAGATTCAAAAACCCAATTTTTCTAAAAACTCAGTTTTGTGAAAAACCACTGAAAAACCGTATCGATTTTCAAAAATATATTGGCTTCAAAGACTTCAGCGACCTCCAACTAGGTTTTGGCATGCTTATAAAGGGTCTGTTAATCATTTATTAAAAATGGCCAAATATCTTTAAATTTGACTATAATAATTTCGCCCTTTTATAATTTTTGATTTCTTTGAGCCAAATGATGCCCTTAAACGATCGTTAAGCCAAATAGTGTTCGCTAGAAGGCATAGAAAGGGGTTAACGTTGGGAATCCAGGAAAGTTGGCCCTCCAATGCATTGGACAACCCACTAAAGACGCCAGGCGCTTTTCAGTGGAATAGTTGCAATTTAAATCATAATTTAATTTGGCAATTTTTGATTTGTGCAGTTGTCCTATGGTTTTCTGTCAAACTAAAATAATTTAGTAGACTTAGGATAATATTGGCAAAACAAAACATGTGCGACCGAGATATATACTTGCGTGTGAGAATCGAAGTTGGGTCATTCAAACATGTCCTTATGTATGATTGTATTGCATAACCCAACACGTTGTATTTGAATACAAATTTAACCAAATATATATATCCAACGATCGTTGATAATGATTGATTGCAATGTAGTGAAGAAGTCCGTGACAATATTCTGATTGTAATTGTCTAATTGTAAATCGTGATCTGATCGATCCATTTTATCACCGTGGCCGACCTCAATTCCCTTGCCGGTGCATTGATATATGTCAAGTTTTATATTTCTGCTATTATTTTTAGACATTTCGCTTGTAAACAATAATTACATTTTTCAAACTTTTTTGTGACTCAGAGCAACTTTTATTCACGAGAACACAAATTTAAGAATTATAGTTGCCCAAAAATTAAAATTAAATTTAGCTGATATAGTCCTATTAGCACATGCGTTATACGAAGTCAATAATACGTTGTGGAGTTTTTTCATAGGCGTCAGAATTTGCAACTAGTCATGTTCTTACATCTTTATAAGCTATGAATGAAAATAAGTTACAAATTGGTCTAAAATATAAAAAAACTTCATAAAAACTATCATTTCGCATGGATAACATATGATCGGAACATTCTTTATAGCCATTAAGTACACCTGTACTAACAGTAGTAAATGGGAGATTTCGCATCCCTGCGACATATGCCTCTGTCGAATTCTTTGCCGCTTCGTATGGCTATTCAGAAATATGTGAATCCCATGCGCTGCGATCCGCATAATTCCCAACTAGCGTAAACTTAGAGTTTCGGTATTTATTAGGATTATTTCGAAAAACCCAACACAAAAAATCTACAAACTGCGAACGCTAGCTATGTAATTAAATTGATATAGTAAGCATCAGCAGATGTATAATTCAACACATTCTAAAGACGCAAATTTGTTGCAATAGTCGGCTTCTCAGCTTTAGCTTGGATATATCAAACAACAAGCAGATTGCATCTCCAGCACAAAATAAAAGAAAAGGCTATCTTTATTTTCAATACACCTGTGGATTTGGTACAAAAATTGCGTGTTTTCGCTAATTTACTACGCAAAAAAGCTCAAGTATGGTTGGAAATAAACTTATAACACAGCTTTGACTACATGTTTCCAGTGCAGGACTACGATCGAACAAGTCTATGTGACCTATAAATTCTAATTTTACGCATGACAGATACCATCTCGCCTATCATAGACATGTTCAAAAATCCTTATCGTTCAGAAGCCACGGTCACACATGCTATCAAAGGATAGTTCAGTCAAAAAAAGCAAAAATAAACAAAATTTTTTACAACAATTTTATGGTATTTTGTCAAAGTTATATTATATATACCTAAGTCTTAGCTCAGTAAATTAAGTCCTAACTAATACCCTTAAGTCGTAACTTTCAAAATTAGTTTGACAAATTTTGGATGATCAAATACGAACGTCTAGATTAGAATCCAGGTGTAAAGTGAAAGAAACTTCAAACAACATCTGCAGAGGTTTAGCGGTTTACAATAAAGGAACGACATTATGGGACATTTTATAGATGGATAAAAGTAGGTAACAAACCCACAGCTCAGGAGTTACCAAATAATTTTAGTCATTAAATTTCAATATACCGATACGGACACAGCCAGCGTTTTTGTTTATAAATTATTTTTTTCTATAGGAAAATGATATTCGGAAATTATTACAATTATCATAATATATTAGCTCATTGCCAACGAACCCGTCAAATCTTTTACGCCTATTGGCGTAATATTTACGTACCCACACCGTGCCGACAAAATTAAATTCGTTTAGGCAAGACCAAACAACAAAACAACGGAGAAGATTTCTACCTCCCATAAGCTATTTTCCAAAATATATTATGTTTTATTGTAATAGGTGTGAGAAACTCTGATTCTAAAGACGCCAATTTTATAAAAGTTGTAGGCAAAAAAGTTTTGAAGTAAAACAAGGTAATTTATCATGGCGGGAGCCGCGTTTAAATTGTGATACGAAAGGCATTTCTTTGGCCCGGTCTCTAAGTTTGACGTTGTGGTAATATTGCCACTAGCAAGGCCAAACATAGCCACAAGTAAAGGATCACTCAAAATCTTTTTGCATTTCAATAAAACGAAAATAGGAATCCTAATCCAATGCCCCACAGGGCGCTACAACTGTTTTTCGTTGACAGTATAGTTAAAATTTATTAATTTAAGCTTTGCAAATGAGATCACAACGGCAGGGTATCTATTTAAGGTAAAGATTCCAAGTGTAAGGAAACTAGTATTTTTATATGGGATATTTAACAATGCTTGTATCATATATGGCAGCGTTTTTTACAATTTCAAGTTATTTTTCAGATATTTTTGTATGTTTCAATTTTCCAATTTTTCCCGAAAACGGTATATTTAGTGCTTCCCATATGTTTTTAGTTTCTTTACTATCTGTTTTCATCGTTGCTACATAAACAACATTAGTAGAGTATATAAAAATAGAAATTGCAATGACTAAAAATATGCAATTATTGACATATTTTCCGTGACCCTTTAGAATGACATAACTTTTTCCAGGAAAATCAGAGAACAGCGCTGGCTCGATTTTTCAAATCTGCACCAGATTTTGTCCTAAAGCAGAGATTGGTCCCAATTTGAGCAGAATATTACTCCAAATACTCTGATAAAGAAATGATGGACCTTACCTTATTAATTCTTGTCAGTTATAGCAAAATCGTAGTGACGATTTCGATATAACAGAACTGTGGAAGCTAATTTTAATATTGAATTTCTCAAATCAATCTGGAGTAAGGAAAAACAATTGCTTAGATGGGTCGGTCCAAGTGAATGTGGGTTTACATAAAAGCTTTCATTAGAAACAGCAGTTTGGGACACATTTCACGCTTTCATCAATGTAAGGACATTTTTTCCGCAAGATTGCTAAAGTATAACATCGCAATATGAATAACTGTATACACATATCATATCTATACATGTATATGACATATTGCAACACTATTTTGAACATTTGTCGATTTTTGGACAAGCTTTTACTATAAATTTAATGCACTAATACATTAATATGTAAAAAGATAGATAAAATTATAAAATATATAAAAAATATTAAAATAATATAAAAATATATAAATAATAAATATATAAATATAAATATATAAATAATATGAAAAATATAAAAATAGTAAATATATAAATATAACCATATAAATAATATAAACAATATATAAATAATAAATATATAAATATAAATATATAAATAATAAATATATAAATATATAAATAATATAAAAATATTTAAATAATAAATATATAAATATAAATATATAAATAATATAAAAATATATAAATAATAAATATATAAATATAAATATATAAATAATATAAACAATATATAAATAATAAATATATAAATATAAATATATAAATAATATAAAAATATATAAATAATAAATATATAAATATAAAATATATAAATAATATAAAAATATATAAACAATAAATATATAAACATAAATATATAAATAATATAAAAATATATATTAATATATTTTTGTCATACGCTCATGGTTATACACTAATATATTATAATATTTGCAAAAATATTATACATATACAAATGGCTAAGCTAAGTATTGTTTTACGTTTTATTTATACCAGAACAGGCGTCATCATAAGTATATTCCCATAAAAATGTTTAAACAATGCCCCGTTTTCAACGCCTTTTGGGTTTCCGAGTAGTCGCCTTTTATGCCGGTGGAGCTCAAAGTTTTTGGCTTTTTTCTTTAACAAAAAAGATTGCTGCGGTCTTTCAAATAGAAGCCCTCTGAGAATAGTTTGTGGGTTTATTGTGTGGGTCTCCGTTCTCAAACACCATGTCAAGCCTTTGTTGTGTCCGTGCTGGCCCGGTGCCGAAAATAGGCCGGAGTTTACACGTTTACAGACAAAAGTGTGGTGTTCATTCAGATTAACGCAGCGGAACTCGAAAATTTTACCTAGCAAATTCAAACTTATCCCGCATTTTACTTTTAGGTCACGCTAGATAAGAACAACTTCCCATCAGACAATAGGGACAGGGAATATTGGTTTGACATCATGACCTGTGAGCAGGTTTCGGTGTGAACCTCCCCTTGGGGGACCTCAGTGATCATACCGAAATACTGGACACGTGCGCAACCAATCGGGCGGGGTTCGAACACACCCCGTGAAGCGCGCCTGCGGCCTGCTAAGCTCCGTAACTTCTTGGGTCTGAGCAAGAAAAGTGGTTAAAATTCACAACTTAGGGTCCGCCCTTGAGGTTATGATAGCCGGGGTCGTATGGGCATGGTGTTAGGAAGTTGCGCCATGCAGCTGCGTCACCGTTATTACAGTTGCATCGTTTTGTTTTATCATTATGCCGCTTATCTATGTACATTCATTTGTCTTATATGTATCGGACGAATAGCAGATTTCTCGATATGGGCGATGTTTGTAATATAAAATTTTACATTTGCCAGGCGAGCAGGGGGGCCCCGACGGTATAAAAGAAATAAACACTTTTGAGAATTGGGACCAGTCGAGATCGTCATCGACAAAATTTGGTCGGGTTTTTGGCGGTTGTCGCCAGTTTATCAGTTCTTTCTTTTCCGTTTGATTTGCCCGGGTGGGCTCTTTCGGCCTGCAGACTTGCGGAAGAAACCCGCCCGAGGTTTTCGTTTACTGATTTTTCGGAGTTCTTCCGCTCAGGACTAGGACAAGGGACAGCCCTTGCGACTGCTGTGGCGTCCGTCGGATGCCTCGCGCTCCCGTAAGTGCTGCTGCCCGCGCTGCATAGAGTGGGTTGAGCGTTGTACAAAATTGTGGTCAAAATAGTGCGAAAATGTCAATAAAAAATGGGAATGTACACCCGTGCTCGACTTTTTCCCCACCCTCTGGACTGAAATTATTGTCAGTGCCCAGGGGGTGAATCGTTTAAAGTATTTTTGCAGCGTATTTCGGGTGTTTAGTGAAGGCCGCTTCGTTAACTTTCGAGTTAGATGCACGCCGGTTGACACGCCGAGGAGTTTTCGAAGAATTCAAGGGCATCGTCGTTCAAAATATTAATGAAAGAATTCGAGGGTAACATTCCTGGAGCCTCAGAGGAAGCCGGTGCGCAGGACAGCACGGTTCCTAGGACGGTAATGTACCACATACAAATATTCTGGCTATGCGATTCCATCAACTGGTATGCTCAAAACGGAAATGTGTGAAATGCCATGGTTGCAAATAAGTCGTGCTTCCCTTAAATGACAGTGTTAGGGTGGTTGGCTGCTTCACGTGAGTTATGCAGGTTTCAAATATATAATGAGTGCAAACAGTGGGCAGTTTTATCTTTAACAGCCGTTTGCAAGAAACTAAAGTCTCTAATGGACGGTTATATGATATTTTAGTTTCTTGAAAACGGTTGCTATAGATTTTTGTCTTTAATGACTTCTTGTTTGATATTTAAATCTCTAAGTGATAGCTGTAAGAGATTTTAGTCTTTTATAGATAGTCAATAAATATAGAAATCTCTAACATCTGTTTGATCTATCTCTGTTAGAGACTAAAATCTCTTGCAGCTAGCTATAAGAGATTATTGCCTCTAATAGCTAGCTGTTAGAAAATTTTTGCCTTGCAGCCAGTTATAAAATACAAGCAGCTAGCTGTTATAGATTTCTGTATGTATTGGCTATCTATATAAGACTAACGTCTCTTACAGCTATCTGTTAGAGATTTAAATATAAAACAGGTACTCATTAAAGACAAAAATCTATAGCAGCCGTTTTCAAGAAACTAAAATATCATATATAACCATCCATTAGAGACTTTAGTTTCTAGCAAACGGCTGTTAAAGATAAAACTGCCCACTTTTTGCACTCATTATATATTTGAAACCTGCATAACTCACGTGAAGCAGCCAACCACCCTAACAGTGTCATTTAAGGGAAGCATGCCTCATTCGCAACCATTGCATTTCACACATTTCCGTTTTGAGCATACCAGTTGATGGAATCGCATAGCCAGAATATTTGTATGTGGTACATTACCGTCCTAGGAGACATATATATACGCACGGCTTGACGCATACCCACTGTAAACTGTAAAGTTGTTCATCAACAGTCAGTGATTTCGATGGAATGTAGCGTAGCTTGTCTTACATCTGAAATATATCCCACTCTTCACGTACCGCATTTGATTTACCCTTGTTTTGTCGCAGACATCGAATAAGCTTGTCAAATGCTATATATATTTTGCAATATTTCTTTTCTGGGGTTTTTAAAAGCGATAGAATGATTACAGTCGTATTTCATTTAAAGTAAAATCAGTTAGGGGACATATTACCAGAGTGCACCAGCTCGAAGTAATACAGCAAGCCATAATTTTAAGTCTCGAAGCGGCAGCGTGTTTAACTTGCACGCCGGTCGGGGTGAGGGATCTGACGCCTCACGGAAAGGTATCCCCCTATGAGTTTGTATGCTGTAGTTCATTAATAGTAAATAGTAATTTTAGCTGTGGGAAAAGATTTTAGGAAATTGAAAAACTAATATTAGTATTACTAAACGAAATGAGTATATATTGTATAAAATATAGCTGTTGGCAACATTATGTAGATATAATTGCTGTACCATGCGATAGTGTGACGATCAACGTCAATCTAAGCTTTGTAAACGCGAGGGCGCAATAAATATTAGCAACATTGTTCGTTTTATAATGGTGTATGTAGAAAGATATATATATAGCTACACACACAGTAACATTTATTGCATTACTTTGTTGAAGGAAATCTTATTCGTGATTAGTAGAAATTTATAAGTGCACTCCAGAAGGATTGATGTTTATAGGTTGTATACACATGTGGGCAGTTGAGGGTAACTTTTAAGAGTATATATTCGGATTGTTTGATTTAGACGGCGCTGTATGTACTTTAATTGCGAAATTATCAAAGCTAGAGTGCCAGTGTTTCATTAATGCGCCAAGAGTACTATTTATTGTAATGTCTTACTATAGATGGCCTAGACATGGAATTCGGCACTTTAGCAGTGCAAAAACTTCAAACGCAAATTGATGGGATCGTCGAACAAAATGCTGAAAAAGCGTTTCGGGATGTTCAGTTCGTATCGTTAAGACAAGCTTCTTGCCAGTCAGCTCTCCATTGGTAGTCGCCCAGCCTTTGACTCGTCTTACGTCAGTTTGATCTCGAAGCCGGCCGTCGGTCGACCAAAAATTTTACCACACTACATATATTCAAATGTAACACAAAGCTTGTTGCACAACTAAAGATACGCATAAAGATTTCGATACAACAGCAGCGATAAGCTACTCATCATTCAGTCAAGGTTTTGAACGTTACTAAATAGGAATTTTCGCACGCTCTGCTTTCTTAAAGGTCCAGAACGCCGCTATTTGGAATTTAGTTTTATAATTTATAATTTTTTAAAATTGATTTAATTGCGCCAAAATATGAATCGATCGAGATATTGTTTAACCCTTTTGTTCGTTGTAGGTCAATAAATACCTCAGCGGTGTATAACATTCCCTATGGTTACGGTCACGGAGATCGCTCCCTTTTTCCTAGCAATTCATGTGTTGTGGCGCGCCGTGAAACATTTTTGGTGGTATGTCGCTGTATGTGCAATAAACGTTTCGTTCTAATTATTCTGTAAAGGGTTTTCCAACGTTAATGAGCGATAATTGTTAAGAAATTAAAGTGTAGGGTGGGCTTATAATAGCAGTGATTTGTTTACGGTACTGCCTCAGTGAGAGGCGAACCTAAATTGTGTAAATTCAAAGTAGTTGTGCTTGTTGAGGTACCGTAGCACACTAAGATACTAACAACGTTCTTATAAAATGACAATCAGATTTTTCAGAGTATGTATATATATATATTTTCTGACTGCCTGAATTTATTGCGTGTAATATAAATTTTTTCTTATGAATTGCAACAACGTCAATCATATATCAATGATGATCCTGGCAGAGAAACAGCAACCATAGGTTGCAAGCTATCGCTGCTAAAAATGAACCTGCATAGGCAAGGTATTCCAGTGATGTTCCCACAGCTTTATTGAATGAATAAACGAATTAGCTTTTATTAACTGCGCTGGAATGGTCTCGGCCACCGGCAGAGGCGTCTTGTTTTAAAAATCGACGAATAATGATTATTTCGTCACCGCTAGGTATCGAACCCCAAACCCTCGGGGAAAACTAGCCACTGAGCTATGGAATTTTAAGGCTCCTCGCAAAGCTAGTTTATGACAACGCGCGTACGATAATGCAGTATCCACAGAATTTAGTTAGTGCAACACAGTAAAACGTGATCAGTTGTATTAACAACTGCAGTAGTTACAGCGTTGAGCTGCAGTGTTTAAATCATTTCCCTGTTGCTCAGCGGGCCATTATGTGGGTTTCACCGTTACGTTACGCCCGACATGTGGAAGATTTTTGTGCCTCTGTGATTACGGCCATGCCTTGGTGCAATGTCGTCGGAAGGATGTACTATCCAGCAAAAGCAATGGTGTCGCGGACACAGTGTGCATTGCACTATGACGTCTACGATACGTTATGTGTGAATAGTTGTTTAAATGAAGGCGGGAAATTCAGGTGAGTGAAATTCCAAATTATTTAGCTTAATTGATTGTATCCGATAAACCATGTCGTTGGCGGAAGTTGTCCACGTAAAGACTGCGTAACACCGTTAACGATTGTGTACAGAACATCAACACTGTATTCTAAGCAATTATGTGGTGTGTTGGACACCTTAGACATCTAGCTAGCGATGATTAAAGTCACTTAGGAAGATACCATTGTAGTCTTTTCCGCTGTAACAGAGCAAGCTTTGTCCATGCACTTCCTATGCTAAGTTTTAAAGTGCAGCAAGTGTTTTAGTAAATGTCACAAGAGGTTCGAATGATCTCCGGGGGACACAAATTTAAACAAGTCTTCACTTACTTTAAAAAACGCCGTGTATAGTTGGCTTGGGCCTTGACAAGACAACATTACCTGATAATCAATATGCTGCCAGGTAATGAAAATATCTTCAGAATTATATTTATATATATAAGATACTAAACTTTGAAATGCAGGACAGTTAATGATATATATTATGGCATGGCTCCCATCCGTTCTTTGTGTTTTGAGCGCAGTTATTGATCTGCAGTGTTGTTTGTAGTATGCGTAACAGACGGTTCATCATAATGGACGGCCTATAAAATTTTGGGCCAACCAACCGTAACATCTTGCTTTACAGGCAAGATGTTTAAGTTTTTTCACTACAATACCAATTAATGCTTGTGATAGCTACTTAAGTATTTCTTCGTAAATTAGTTCTATTTGCAACTTAAATTTTTTACTGAGGATATTGAGAGCCGAATTAACGGCACTATTAATTTGTTGGAGAAGGGTGCCAAACTCGGGCATGATAAATCTTTAGAAACCAATACTAGAAGTTATGTTACAGTAACCATAAATATATTTCACATAGCCATAAGTTTGTCAAGATTACCCAACTCAATAGACTGATTTATTATATCCGTGGCTCAAGATTTGAATCTAAATGTGGCCTCGCCTGCTTGCATATGCTATACCCGCGAACAGTTATCGATATTTTGGACCTTTCAATCTTCACACCTCGTAAAAATACAGCAGTGTGCTGCACATGTTGTTCTGTCTGGCGTTTGAGTTTCCTGCTGTTTGGAACACTATCGAGATTCCTAAGCTAAAGTCCCTATGAGCCATTATACTAAGCCTAAGTCGGGGCTGCCGTATTCGAACAACTGGTTGAGGTTCTTATCTCTCCTTTATAACGACATAACGCTCGCCCCCTAAAGGTGACATGGCTTTAGCGTGTCGACTGATGATACTGTGTGAATTTGAGCCAATTCGTTGTCATTGCTGGTGACAATGTAACATTTATTGATTTAATAGTGCGCAACTCATGCACACCGTGTTCCGATTTTTTTTCACATCGGGCGAGGAAAGAAAAACACTCAAATAGAATTGCTTTTTACATAAGAGATCCTTGTTTGCATTCTCTATTTCTCACTTTATTTTACTGGCAAAATTGTGAGTGAGATTTCTCGCCTAAGTCAACTCGCTATTTTCATAAAAGAACACCCAAGTTTATGCACCTAAATTCCATATATATATTCACGAGTTATTGGCATTAGTTTATTAATATAATCGGTTTCTGTTTTGACGATGGATATACATAAGCATAGGAGCCCTAAAAATAATTTCACCAATAATACCGTTTAACAAATACCATGTTCCGATTCAGAAACCCGTTTCACTACTTAACAACCCGTTTAGGATTCCACAAAGTTATATTTTCCAGAAATAAAATACCCAGTCATTTTTTCAATGTTATTTAAAAATGCTGTTACGTTTTATACGATGCAAAAAGCTTGATCAGTTCAACATTTAACGTATAAATTGCAGATAAGTCACGCGGAGTTCGTAGATATAAAAACTCATTACCTATAAAAAATCTGTTGCATTAAAAGACGACATGGTACTATAGAAATTAAAGTTTTATAATATGACCTAATGTAACAAATCAAGATATAACTTTTATGGGTGTAGCCAAATGCTTGACAGTTATCTTTAAAAACAGCCAATAGGGTTCTGATTACTTATGCCATGTTTGAGCAGTGAAAGTTGATTGTTTGCTATGATGTATGGGCTTTTTTGAGATGTTATCCGAATTAGACATCCTTCGCCTATTAGGCAATGGCCGTGCAAGTGGTCAGTTGCCTGGCCGAAAATTATGGCGACCGTCAGTCATCGGTCTGTCCTTAACAATTTTCTACCCTTGACGGTCAGGAAAGTCTTCACTTATGGTCTCACGTTTACTGCTATATAGCAAGTTCATTAAATCACACTACCTCTGATGTGTCTATGCAATCACCAATAAAGTAAACTGCAAGGATTTTGTACCGTCTATACCATCTTGTCATATTTAATTATATATAATATGCCTATATATGTCCATTGTACCTATAATAAAGTTTTATTATAAACTTATGCACCAATGATTAATGATGGACTTCAAAGCAGGGTATCTCCCAGGATTAAAATACAGTAGCTTTGCTATATTCGGCCTAGGAATAGGTTCGGCAGATTAGCCGCTCCATTGTGCGCCCACGAAACTTTCATATTTAAATCGAACTAATGCTGAAGAAGCATTTATGCTCGTATGGTAGAAATGTAATAACCGGTGACGCAGCTGCATGGCGCAACTTCCTAACACCATGCCCATACGACCCCGGCTATCGTAACC
>JASANE010006320.1:0-14078 GCA_030248225.1 Trileptium ribeirensis | reverse complement strand
AATAAGTGGCCGAGGGCGTACAACACACCCCTAGCTACCATATTTTTCCTTGATAGTGTCGTACACACCCTTAGCTAGAAATTGGGCATGATTAACTTATAACAGACAGTGTACGTAGATAATGCGGTTTATTAGTCAACTGCGCAGTGTAGTTTTTTTAAAATGCTCGATATTTCTACCTAGGCCATACGGAAGCTGAGAAAATAATGCAACACACTGTCCATAAAACTGGCAAGCAGAATATGTGTGCTTAACACTGTAGAGAAGTGGTAATACGGGTAACTAGCTACGTTTGAAAAAACTTATTAAATACATGGGGTGTGTATGACACCCTATTATCAACAGTGTCCCTGACACTGTGTGGAGTACATAGGTTCCAAACGTTGGGGACATTATAACGTGAACGCCGCATAAGCCAAAATACCACTCAAACCTCCATGGGTTAAGTTTAATAACTGAGTACTGTATTTTTTGGACTTGTTTACTAAAAAGACACAACAGATTAAATCTAGGACATCCGTTGAATCAGATATTTATCCTAATATATATAAACTGCTAAGCAAAACTACATATATGCAATCTACAATGATTGCTGACGTACAATTTTTTCGAAATGCATCGCTAAATCGCCGCTACAGACGCTAACTTGACGAATATTTATTTAATATATATAAACTTGTAAGTAAATCTACATATATGCAATTTACAATGATTGCTGACGTACAATTTTTTCGAAATGCATCGCTAAATCGCCGCTACAAACGCTAACTTAACCTATTTTTGAATGTAGTTCTCAAAACTTGTTTAATATTAATCATCGTTATTTTATCTAAGGTTTCAAAGGTTTACACTGCATTTTTAACTCCAGCTGAGAAAAGCCAAGCGTCTTGTATCGCGAAGTTATATGTCATCACGAAACAACATAATTTTAGAGTTATTGAGAACACCATACTTAAATAACAAAAAAATGATTTATAATTATCTACAAACCTTCCCTTATACACAACCACCATTTTGTCAACTACCATAAAATAGATATGAGTATGTAGTAAAGTTTAGTGGTCAAGTTACAGTATGCACATATTTCGACCACTGCAATGCGGTAGCGTGGTGAATGCCGTCTGCAAATTCAAAAACTTAATAAATTTTTCTAGGGACCTGACTTTTGTGTACACAGTAGTTACGGATGCGCACCTGCCATGAGATTTGATGCGGATAGCCCCCTACTGCGTACGGCTCCTATGATAGTCTATTAGCCTTACTCCTCCGAGGGTCGACCGGAGCTGCCCGCGTGTAGCGAAACTTCCATGCCTGCACGGCACGCAGCACGTCCCACAGGATTACAAAAAACCTGAGAATTAAACATTAAGCTTGACTTCGGTTATATAACAGCGTATATCGGTACACATATTTTGATATCAACTTTCACTACCGCTATATACCTCGCAACAGTATTATATAGATATAACCACCTGCTGAGTATCATTACAGGTGTTTATATTTGCAGTTATATTATTATATTGTTTATATTTATACCTTCACCATTTAATAATATCTTCTATTAATTCTAGAACACTAACGTTCATAGACGTACGGACGCATCATGTTAACCGATTGACATTCGTAATACGGACAGGAATGTAATAGTGCGTCTTAAAAGACGCCGACAAGTGTAAACATATAGCTAACTTTTTTCCGGATAGTTTTACTACTACATATATGTGTAATTGCAACAATAATTATACAATCGAAAAAAAGTTTGAATGTCATGAACTGAAAAATGTACTGTAAATAGTTGTTAACATAATGCTTCCATGACTTTCAATATATGACATTTTAATACATATTGGTGACGCCATTTTCACAGAAGAACAATGGTTTTTTCGTAAGAACTAGCAGATACATGAAATGTGAATTCCCGAAAAAACCACGCTGGTTTGTCGGCAAGTTTCCTTTAAACACAACTTCCATATTTTTTTGTAACTCAATTTCTGTAAGACCAAACAATCTATTTTTTAATTAGAAAACCAATACTCTTACAAACTCGATTATGCAATAGTATTTTTCCAAGTGATTCACTGCTATTAGAAAATCGAAAATTATTCATGTAATTCAGTGAAGTACCAAACTTCTACCTATAATTGCTTGGTGGAGGCCCAGTAGCATCGGAATCTAGACATCACCCAGGTGGATCGAACGTATCGCCCCTAAGACCATTTGTCCAGCGTAGTCGCGGATGCTAAAGGGATGGGAACAAGCAAGAAAAAAGAAGGGGAATCCGTTGAGACCTAACGCAAACGGTCGACCCTCAAGGGAGTCTGGCACCTGACATGTGTCATGGCATGTGTCGATCACCTCCTGCATCACCGGGGGTTTCCCGCGTGCAGCGAAGTCCCATGCCTGCACGGCTCCAAAAAAGCGGAAAGCAGCTAATGTTTAAGCACGCAAATGCTAATATATGCCCTTTTACCGCCACCACTATGTAATTTTGTTAGTTATAAACAGACCCACACGTTTTAATGCCTCAAAAACCCTGTGTAGCCCTGATTTGTCAACAAACCACAATTCAATACGTCTATATTAACCGCATTTCGATTTTTTGCGTTACCTTAGTTCGTACATGCACTGTACACTATACATATACATGCCTGTAAAGACAAATTTTCGAACAACGCAAAAAGTATCAGCAATTAACTTGTTCACGCTGCACGATAGTTACCACGCAGCCTTGAGACGAGCGACACATGACTCGCTGATAATACTATTTACTAACGTCGAAAACGATGAAAAATATCACGCGGTGATGGCGGCGAACATTAAAGATTATATATTTAACATTAAATAACATTATATATGGCTAAATATCATTATATATAGCCTAAATAACCCCTGCTAAGCCTACCCCCGCATTTGACCCATAATATCCCCCCGCACTCCGCAGTGTGGGGGGCTCCAAAGCAGCTTTTTTCTCATCTACTGATGTGAAAGTACTGTTTTATTTCTTCAAAACGGTTGACGCTCATTGCGCCCGCGATTGAGGAGCGATGCGAGTCAATGGCTGCCAATAAGCCCTATATGTTGGCAAGTTCGTAGAGTAATGAAAATCAGCATCCCAATAAACCTGCGCATTTCGCTCTGGGTAACACTGATAGACGAGCCCTTCAATATCACACTATACTTGTTCGTTTCAATCACTTAGTGTTTCAATCATGTCGTCTCGTCCTAAATTTACCGAACATGACAGAGGGGACGGAAGATCGCCGTAATCGTTGGTTTCGGGATCTTCGAATGGAGCACCACGGAACGTTGTATCCATCTGGATATTTGGCCGGTTTCGCCAACGAAAAGCGTCATCAGGCAGCCTTTTTGGTGGCTTCCGCTTGGGCACAGCGCTTTGACGAGTCGTTGACCCAGCTCCGACTTGCAGCAACGGTTCATCAGGTGCACACTAAAATGAAAAATAACTATGGCAGCATAATAAAGCATATAGCACGTCCAAAAACAGCATCAAATTGGCTAAAATTGCATTATTATTATTATTATTGTTATTAGGACCCAAGTAGCCCTGAAGGGCGGAAATTATATGCAGGCCATGCCCTTATCGATATACTAAGCTTTAGCCTTAGTCTTAGCCTAAGCTAAGATGCTTTAATATGAGACATATACTAAGCCTAAGTCGGGCGGTGCCGCCCCCCGAACCTCCCCGCTCTAAGCTGTTCTTTTTTCTAACGTTATAACGTTGATCCTCAGGGTTACTTGGGCCACTCATAACTTTCTAGATTTCAATAAAGTACACACCAGTAGATTTGTCTCATCAAACCGAGTCGTACGGTACCCAACATGACCATATTCCGAAGAAAAAAATTTTTGAGTTCCCAAGGGGGCACCGTTGATTGGGATCTCAAAACATCGAAAAAATTTTTCAGGGATGTGGTTAAAATGAGTATTTTCTGAACCAGCTCATCGAGCTGAATCTATTGATACCAAAATGAGCTCTGTATATTCAAAATTGACAAAATTCTGGCTGGGGGGCTAAAAGGAAAGACCCTTTCCTTTAGTAAATCTTTCGCTGACCTAAGTACTCCTAAGCAAAGTTAATTTATATGATTAACAAAACAACATAGTTATGGCTGAAAGTTTGAAGGGCAGGCATTTAGATATTTATGTTTAGAGATATGCTTTATGGCTATTATAACTGTCGATCCTTAACGCAAGCATTACAATTTTGGTGCAGCACAAACGACACGTCATGCATTTGACTTTGCGGCGATCGCAATTAATGCCTTGAACTCATGGGCGGCGATCCTTGAAAAACAGTTGGAGATGAGCATAATTGTTCGGTAGTTCTTATACCCGGAACTTAATTTCTGGGGGAATGCAACTCTCTCAGCGGAATCGCCGCCCATGCTTGAATTTACCGTTAACAGTACCTATCTGGATACTTCCACGTACACACAGTATATTTAACAGAACCAATTTTATATCTGAACTATTGAATAATCATATCGAAGCTACGATTTATTTGAATGCTTAGCAAACAACCAAAACGTTTTTTATATATTCTAGCGTGCACATGCTCCAAAAATATTCAACTATTATAGCGTGATATTAGAGACATTCGACGTTTATATTGAGTTGGGCCTAAGTCAAGCTAATCGGCGTAAGGTTATATACTCTTAATAAAAACGGCTTTATGCCGGGGTTCTGGGTCCCCAACTTAGTATTAGGCTTAGTATAAGGTTCATATACGCTTTATGCTTAGTATAGCGACAACTGTGAAACCAGAATAGAGCAAACGCCCGTCAGTCAGTCGGGCCTAAGTCAAGCTAAGGGCGTAAAGTTATATATACTCTTAACAAAAACGGCTTTATGCCGGGGTTCTGGGTCCCCAATTTAGTATTAGGCTTAGTATAAGGTTCATATAAGCTTTATACTTAGTATAGCGAGAACTGTGAAACCAGAATAGAGCTAACGCCCGTCAGTGAGTTGGGCCTAAGTGAAGCTAAGGGGCGTAAGGTTATATATACTCTTAATAAAAAAGGCTTTATGCTGGGGTTCTGTTTCCCCAACTTAGTATTAGGCTTAGAATAAAGTTCATATAAAGTCATCGGCTTTAGACTTTAGCATAGCGAGGACGGCGTAACCAGAATCAAAGCTAACGCACCTCAGCTTGACTTTGCCGTCAGTTGTATGACGTGCAAAACAATTATTTCTCTTCTGCTTCTTTTTAATATATCCGCTAGGGCTAATGGTACGTTGGCATTGTCATTACCATGTTTCAGAGTTATTATTTTCTGCAAATATGTTCAGAAACTACATGAACGCATGGCTGATTTACCTATTATTATACACATGTATAGATTGTGTGTATTTTTTACTATCGTGGTTAATATAAGTGCCAACCTGTACGATGTTTGCCCGCTCAACATTGCTGTGTTGAACATGTTGTATTTCCAGTTTGATACTGATAACTAAACGCAAGTAATAAAATATATTATGCATGCATATTACGTATATAGGTTATGTCATTATGTGACATTACTCAGTAAGGACATTACAAGAATTTATGTGCTATGAAGCTAGCATACTTCAGAATGCGTATATTCGGTCTGATCGCAGTAGTGTGTGGATCCGGAACCAGATTGATCCGTATTCAGATTTTCAAAAGGTCAGTTGTATGGTGGGCCATGACCTGTCTGAGTGGTTGTCTCAATTGTCTCTGTGCAAGGACTGTTAACTGCGTCGCCACCATCTCTATGGGTACTGAATGTTACCACCTAATAAAATCGCCGTCTTATGGACGTTTCCAGTTTCACGATACGTCAGCATGGTCCGGTTTGTCGGCCGGGAGTTTGCAATCTTAGCTAACGTATCAGCCACAGCAGAGGCATTGATGCCAAGGTTATTATAGTGATAGACTTACGACTGAGTAAGGTATTCCGTGTGCAGCTTGAAATGGATACTTCGAAAACTTTGAATCAGAATTTGACTCAGTCGGGTGGACTTTTCTCGCTTTGAATAGAATTTAATTTGGTTTGAGTTAGAAATTGCTTGACACCGCGTGTGAGTAAAATTTTGACTCAGCATGAGTTCGCTTTTACACAGTTTGATTGCGATATGGCTCAGATTTATCCTAATTTGACTCATTTTCTCTGTGGAAAAATGTTCAATTGAGACAAATTTGGACCACCCTTTTTACAGCGTATCGCCTCACACACTTCCAAAGTACTTCAAATTCGAAAATTTTAAATAGCCACGCTAGGTCCATTTCAACCTCACTACAGACGAGACCGTAGGAATAAAGTACTGGAATCATAATCTTTGCGCTTCAAGATTACATTCTTTACTAAAACATACTCTTCTTTTGAAATCCTGGTAAAGACAACATGATTTCAAATGCGGGAGTCAACTTAATCTGCACCTGCTGCCTATCCTATTTTGTTTTTTGAAAAAAATGCGTTACCGAACTCTATCTACTCAAGCAAAAATTTGCTGTTTTCTGTTGGCGAACATCAAAATTATTTGTGAACGAAATGTTATCGCTTTTGAATTAACAAGGGGTATATTCCCCAACATAATGACAAACTACAGGATTCATTCGTTTATGCCGTCGCATTTACATAGAATCTATTCGCGAACAAAGACTACTCCTAATCGAAAACTAATAATCGTCCTTAAATTTTGATTGGCCGATTGAAAATCACTACTTCTGGGCTAGCAGTGAATCAAATCTAATTTCCTACTTGTTCCCTAACAATGGATGTGGATTCGATATCGGGTTTTACAAAATAGGACAGTTAGTGGGCGCAGGTTAGGTTTAGTCACGTACTACCTAACATATCAGTATTTGACCTACACCATCGTTTGTCCCATGGCAACCTTAGACCGAACATCTTATGTCGTTAGAAAAAAGAACAGCTTAGTACAGGGTTTCGATGATACCAGCCCCGACTTAGGTTTATTATTCAAAGATTTATGTAAGGTGTGAAGCTTATGCTAAAGCCAAAGGCTTAGTCTTAGATGATAGAGAACAGCTCAGCATGTATTTTGCCTCTGCCACAAAGTTACGTTGGTTACTAAGTTATAAATTTACTAAGGAACGTATGCTTTATTTATGCCTTCAAATTTATTTCATCAGTACTCGTGTGTTTTCTCACCAAAATAAAGTACTTTACTTATTTTTTTCAAAAAACAAAATAGGATAGGCAGCAGGTGCAGATTAAGTTGACTCCCGCATTTGAAATCATGTTGTCTTTACCAGGATTTCAAAAGAATAGTATGTTTTAGTAAAGAATGTAATCTTGAAGCGCAAAGATTATGATTCCAGTACTTTATTGCTACGGTCTCGTCTGTAGTGAGGTTGAAATGGACCTAGCGTGGCTATTTAAAATTTTCGAATTTGAAGTACTTTGGAAGTGTGTGAGGCGATACGCTGTAAAAAGGGTGGTCCAAATTTGTCTCAGTTGAACATTTTTCCACAGAGAAAATGAGTCAAATTAGGATAAAGTACCTAAGCCATATCCCAATCAAACTGTGTAAAAGCGAACTCATGCTGAGTCATGGATTCTACCCACTACGCAGGGTGCGGAGCGATTTTGTACATTCAAACCAAATTAAATTCTATTCAAAGCGGAGAAAATGCCACCCGACTGAGTCAAATTCTGATTCAAAGTTTTCGAAGTATCCATTTCAAGCTGCACACGGAAAATATTCTCCGTCGTAAGTCTATCACTATAATAACCTTGGCATCAATGCCTCTGCTGTGGCTGATACGTTAGCTAAGATTGCAAACTCCCGCCTAACAAACCGGACCATGCTGACGTATCGTGAAACTGGAAACGTCCATAAGACGGCGATTTTATTAGGTGGTAACATTCAGTACCCATAGAGATGGTGGCGACGCAGTTAACAGTCCTTGCACAGAGACAATTGAGACAACCACTCAGACAGGTCATGGCCCACCATACAACTGACCTTTTGAAAATCTGAATACGGATGGATATGATTACAGATCCACACCCTATTCAGATCAGACCGAATATACGCATTCTGAAGTATGCTAGCTTCATGACGCGTGCAATTCTTTATCATACATTACTGAGTAATGTCACATAATGACATAACCTATATACGTAATATGCATGCATAATATATTTTATTACTTGCGTTTAGTTATCAGTATCAAACTGGAAATACAACATGTTCAACACAGCAATGTTGAGCGGGCAAACATCGTACAGGTTGGCACTTATATTAACCACGATAGTAAAAAATACACACAATCTATACATGTGTATAATAATAGGTAAATCAGCCATGCGTTCATGTAGTTTCTGAACATATTTGCAGAAAATAATAACTCTGAAACATGGTAATGACAATGCCAACGTACCATTAGCCCTAGCGGATATATTAAAAAGAAGCAGAAAAGAGAAATAATTGTTTTGCACGTCATACAACTGACGGCAAAGTCAAGCTGAGGTGCGTTAGCTTTGATTCTGGTTACGCCGTCCTCGCTATGCTAAAGTCTAAAGCCGATGACTTTATATGAACTTTATTTCTAAGCCTAATACTAAGTTGGGGAAACAGAACCCCAGCATAAAGCCTTTTTTATTAAGAGTATATATAACCTTACGCCCCTTAGCTTCACTTAGGCCCAACTCACTGACGGGCGTTAGCTCTATTCTGGTTTCACAGTTCTCGCTATACTAAGTATAAAGCTTATATGAACCTTATACTAAGCCTAATACTAAATTGGGGACCCAGAACCCCGGCATAAAGCCGTTTTTGTTAAGAGTATATATAACTTTACGCCCTTAGCTTGACTTAGGCCCGACTGACTGACGGGCGTTTGCTCTATTCTGGTTTCACAGTTGTCGCTATACTAAGCATAAAGCGTATATGAACCTTATACTAAGCCTAATACTAAGTTGGGGACCCCAGAACCCCGGCATAAAGCCGTTTTTATTAAGAGTATATAACCTTACGCCGATTAGCTTGACTTAGGCCCAACTCAATATAAACGTCGAATGTCTCTAATATCACGCTATAATAGTTGAATATTTTTGGAGCATGTGCACGCTAGAATATATAAAAAACGTTTTGGTTGTTTGCTAAGCATTCAAATAAATCGTAGCTTCGATATGATTATTCAATAGTTCAGATATAAAATTGGTTCTGTTAAATATACTGTGTGTACGTGGAAGTATCCAGATAGGTACTGTTAACGGTAAATTCAAGCATGGGCGGCGATTCCGCTGAGAGAGTTGCATTCCCCCAGAAATTAAGTTCCGGGTATAAGAACTACCGAACAATTATGCTCATCTCCAACTGTTTTTCAAGGATCGCCGCCCATGAGTTCAAGGCATTAATTGCGATCGCCGCAAAGTCAAATGCATGACGTGTCGTTTGTGCTGCACCAAAATTGTAATGCTTGCGTTAAGGATCGACAGTTATAATAGCCATAAAGCATATCTCTAAACATAAATATCTAAATGCCTGCCCTTCAAACTTTCAGCCATAACTATGTTGTTTTGTTAATCATATAAATTAACTTTGCTTAGGAGTACTTAGGTCAGCGAAAGATTTACTAAAGGAAAGGGTCTTTCCTTTTAGCCCCCCAGCCAGAATTTTGTCAATTTTGAATATACAGAGCTCATTTTGGTATCAATAGATTCAGCTCGATGAGCTGGTTCAGAAAATACTCATTTTACCCACATCCCTGAAAAATTTTTTCGATGTTTTGAGATCCCAATCAACGGTGCCCCCTTGGGAACTCAAAAATTTTTTTCTTCGGAATATGGTCATGTTGGGTACCGTACGACTCGGTTTGATGAGACAAATCTACTGGTGTGTACTTTATTGAAATCTAGAAAGTTATGAGTGGCCCAAGTAACCCTGAGGATCAACGTTATAACGTTAGAAAAAAGAACAGCTTAGAGCGGGGAGGTTCGGGGGGCGGCACCGCCCGACTTAGGCTTAGTATATGTCTCATATTAAAGCATCTTAGCTTAGGCTAAGACTAAGGCTAAAGCTTAGTATATCGATAAGGGCATGGCCTGCATATAATTTCCGCCCTTCAGGGCTACTTGGGTCCTAATAACAATAATAATAATAATAATGCAATTTTAGCCAATTTGATGCTGTTTTTGGACGTGCTATATGCTTTATTATGCTGCCATAGTTATTTTTTCATTTTAGTGTGCACCTGATGAACCGTTGCTGCAAGTCGGAGCTGGGTCAACGACTCGTCAAAGCGCTGTGCCCAAGCGGAAGCCACCAAAAAGGCTGCCTGATGACGCTTTTCGTTGGCGAAACCGGCCAAATATTCAGATGGATACAACGTTCCGTGGTGCTCCATTCGAAGATCCCGAAACCAACGATGACGGCGATCTTCCGTCCCCTCTGTCGTACTTCGGTAAATTTGTACGAGACGACATGATTCAAACATTAGTGATTGAAACGAACAAGTATAGTGTGTTATTGAAGGGCTCGTCTATCAGTGTTACCCAGAGCGAAATGCGCAGGTTTATTGGGATGCTGATTTTCATTACTCTACGAACTTGCCAACATATAGGGCTTATTGGCAGCCATTGACTCGCATCGCTCTAATTGCGGGCGCAATGAGCGTCAACCGTTTTGAAGAAATAAAACAGTACTTTCACATCAGTAGATGAAAAAAGCTGCTTTGGAGCCCCCCACCCTGCGGAGTGCGGGGGGATATCTGGGTCAAATGCGGGGGTAGGCTTAGCAGGGGTTATTTAGGCTATATATAATGTTATTTAGCCATATATAATGTTATTTAATGTTAAATATATAATCTTTAATGTTCGCCGCCATCACCGCGTGATATTTTTCATCGTTTTCGACGTTAGTAAATAGTATTATCAGCGAGTCATGTGTCGCTCGTCTCAAGGCTGCGTGGTAACTATCGTGCAGCGTGAACAAGTTAATTGCTGATATTTTTGCGTTGTTCGAAAATTTGTCTTTACAGGCATGTATATGTATAGTGTACATGCATGTACGAACTGGTAACGCAAAAAATCAAATGCGGTTAATATAGACGTATTGAATTGTGGTTGTGACAATCAGGGCTACACAGGGTTTTTGAGGCATTAAAACGTGTGTGGTCTGTTTATGAACTAACAAAATTACATAGTGGTGGCGGTAAAAGGGCATATATTAGCATTTGTGTGCTTAAACATTATTTTCAGCTTTTTTTGGAGCCGTGCAGGCATGGGGACTTCGCTGCACGCGGGAAACCCCCGGTGATGCAGGAGGTGATCGACACATGCCATGACACATGTCAGGTGCCAGACTCCCTTGAGGGTCGACCGTTTGCGTTAGGCTCAACGGATTCCCCTTCTTTTTTCTTGCTTGTTCCCATCCCTTTAGCATCCGCGACTACGCTGGACAAATAGTCTCAGGGGCGATACGTTCGATCCACCTGGGTGATGTCTAGATTCCGATGCTACTGGGCCTCCACCAAGCAATTATAGGGTCGAAAGTTTGGTACTTCACTGAATTACATGAATAATTTTCGATTTTCTAATAGCAGTGAATCACTTGGAAAAATACTATTGCATAATCAGTTTGTAAGAGTATTGGTTTTCTAATTAAAAAATCAAGATTGTTTGGTCTTACAGAAATTGAGTTACAAAAAAATATGGAAGTTGTGTTTAAAGGAAACTTGCCGACAAACCAGCGTGGTTTTTTCGGGAATTCACATTTCATGTATCTGCTAGTTCTCACGAAAAAACCATTGTTCTTCTGTGAAAATGGCGTCACCAATATGTATTAAAATGTCATATATTGAAAGTCATGGAAGCATTATGTTAACGACTCATTTACAGTACATTTTTAGTTCATGACATTCAAACTTTTTTTCGATTGTATAATTATTGTGTTGCAATTACACATATATGTAGTAGTAAAACTCTGGAAAAAAGTTTTCGCTATATGTTTACACTTGTCGGCGTCTTTTAAGACGCACTATTACGAACTTCCTGTCCGTATTACGAATGTCAATCGGTTAACATGATGCGTCCGTACGTCTATGGATACAACGTTAGTGTTCTAGAATTAATAGAAGATATTATTCAATGGTGAAAGTATAAATATAAACAATATAATAATATAACTGCAAATATAAACACTGTAATGATACTCAGCAGGTGGTTATATCTATATAATCTGTTGCGAGGTATATAGCGGTAGTGAAAGTTGATATCAAAATATGTGTACGAATATACGCTGTTATATAACCGAAGTCAAGCTTAATGTTTAATTCTCAGGTTTTTTGTAATCCTGTGGGACGTGCTGCGTGCCGTGCAGGCATGGAAGTTTCGCTACACGCGGGCAGCTCCGGTCGACCCTCGGAGGAGTAAGGCTAATAGACTATCATAGGAGCCGTACGCAGTAGGGGGCTATCCGCATCAAATCTCATGGCAGGTGCGCATCCGTAACTACTGTGTACACAAAAGTCCGGTCCCTAGAAAAATTTATTAAGTTTTTGAATTTGCAGACGGCATTCACCACGCTACCGCATTGCAGTGGTCGAAATATACATATTGTAACTTGACCACTAAACTTTACTACATACTCATATCTATTTTATGGTAGTTGACAAAATGGTGGTTGTGTATAAGGGAAGGTTTGTAGATAATTATAAACATTTTTTGTTATTTAAGTATAGTGTTCTCAATAACTCTAAAATTATGTTGCTTCGTGATAACATATAACTTCGCGATACAAGACGCTTGGCTTTTCTCAGCTGGAGTTAAAAATGCAGTGTAAACCTTTGAAACCTTAGATAAAATAACGATGATTAATATTAAACAAGTTTTGAGAACTACATTCGAAAATAGGTTAAGTTAGCGTTTGTAGCGGCGATTTAGCGATGCATTTCGAAAAAATTGTACGTCAGCAATCATTGTAGATTGCATATATGTAGTTTTGCTTACCAGTTTATATATATTAGATAAATATCGTCAAGTTAGCGTCTGTAGCGGCGATTTAGCGATGCATTTCGAAAAAATTGTACGTCAGCAATCATTGTAGATTGCATATATGTAGTTTTGCTTAGCAGTTTATATATATTAGATAAATATCTGATTCAACGGATGTCCTAGATTTAATCTGTTGTGTATTTTTAGTAAACAAGTCCAAAAAATACAGTACTAGTTATTAAACTTAACCCATGGAGGTTTGAGTGGTATTTTGGCTTATGCGGCGTTCACGTTATAATGTCCCCAATGTTTGGAACCTATGTACACCACACAGTGTCAGGGGCACTGTTGACAACAGGGTGTCATAGACACCCCCATGTATTTAATAAATTTTTTCAAAGGTAGCTAGTTATGCGTATTACGAATTCCTGACAGTGTCAAGCACACCGTGTCTGCTTGCAGTTTTATGGACAGTGTGTTGCATTATTTTCTCAGCTTCCGTATGGCCTAGGTAGAAATATCGAGCATTTTAAAAAAACTACACTGCGCAGTTGACTAATAAACCGCATTATCTACGTACACTGTCTGTTATAGTTAATTCGTGCCAAATTTGTAGCTAAGGGTGTGTACGACACTATCAAGGAAAAATATGGTAGCTAGGGGTGTGTTGTACACCCTCGGCCACTTATTTAACAGTATGGGTGTCACCCGGACTGTCTATACGGTACGGTCGCGATAACAGGGGACAAAAGTTCCAAACAGCGGGGACATTATAACGTGAACGCCGCATTAAAAGTAGTAGGTTTTGTAATGCAGTGAAATTCAAAGTAATAACTGAATTTCTTATGGAGAACCGAGGTAATTTCAGTTAAAAAGATTTCGGGTGGTTGTACACTTAATTTTGATGTCAGTACCTGAATACAAGTGTGTATTGGATAGGTTTGACACATTATGAATTATTTTTTACATCTGCTAACTTTCGTGTCTTAATAACTCGCGTTTTACAGTGTATAATCAGCAGGTAAAATCAGCTGTAAAATTTACAATTGTACTCACGCTATTCTATTTCTAAAACTTATATAGACTGAAGAGTAATTAAAAAAATTATAAGCAACAGTTGACTACGCATAT
>JASANE010006317.1:0-10037 GCA_030248225.1 Trileptium ribeirensis | reverse complement strand
ACACAGAAAGCTGTCAAAAATTTTTAAATAATCTTCCGACATGGGACAGAGGGAACCCTCAGGCTTTACATGGGCCAGGTATTTTAAGAAATCAGAAATTAGTGATTTCACCTTGCCTATAATGTCGTACAAGTGGTATCGAAAAACTAGACTCGAACTATTAACAGATTTTAAATTTAAACGATGACTTAACAGTTCTCGTTCAGGAACGGAAGCACGTGGAGTCAAATGTATGCTCACGTACACGAAGAACCTATATAGCATTGTACCAAAACTCAGTTCAGTAAGATTGGTTATTCCATTCCACATACTGTGGTTGCAAATAAAATCATAAAGTTTTCATAACGTAAAATAACCAAAACGATGATGTGTCAGTAGAAATTAAGGTATCGGTGACACCGATTCGACAATCTTTTTTTGAGTTATGAAGATGAAAAGCTAAATAAATCATGAATTATTTGTACTAGCTATGTGTTCTTAATTAAATGATACAAGGCTGTAGCACCTACGATTTGTGATAATAACAAAAATCGAAATCGACTGAAAGTAAAGTATTTGGACTTTATGACTGCAGAATACTATTTTACATGACTTCACGTACCAATATAAGGACAATAGACCAAGGAGGGGCTATTGGTAACGGAAATATATCGAACAATGTGATCATAAATAAATATATTCCTAATACTTAACCGAATCGATAAGGTTAGTTAAAGTTTTAAAATGATATCCATACCTTCAAAAGAGACAAATTTAGCCCTGAAAATAGCAAAGAGTAAACACTGGTATTCGTTCTGATTTTAAACAAATCTGAAAGTACAGTGAAAATTTTGCCTAATATGTGTATGAAAGAGTATTATAAATTCATACCCTATATTTATTTTTAATTTTTTTATTTATTATTATTTAAGACCGTTCTACGCGGTTTGTTAATTTTCCACGTCATTATATTAATGTTAACTTAAAAATATGTACCTAGACACCAAATAATAACGTTAATTAAATATTTTTCGACAGCATTTGCACGGTTTTACGGACACTAAATGTAAACAAATGAATAACATTTGGTCTCGGCATCATTAAGTGATGACGTTAAACAGTGAGATATAATTAATAGAACTTTCGAAGAAAATTGGTGGGTTGGAAGAAATAAATTCGTCTAACATTAGAAGAAAACCGGAAATTCTAAGGAAAACTCATTGAACCTTAGCCGAAAACTGGTAGCCCTGAATAAAGAAACTTCAGAAACAAACTGCTAGGAACAAAGAATGAAACTAACGCTGAGCTCACGCGTCAAAATTTTTGCTCATAATTTAAGCTCAAATTTCGATTAAATTTTAATCATACTTTGAGATCAACTTTTGATTAAAAGTTGAAGCCATTCTCTGCATTTGTATTGGTGTGTTCATACACTTAAACTTTTTGCTCAAATATTGATCGAAAATTATGGTGTAATTTTGATCAAATTTTGGTGAAATTTGAATCAAATTTTGAAAGAATCTATTTAGCATTTTCAGCTAGCTTGACCGTATGAACAATGTTCTACTTTTATAGCATATCACTTTGGCAAATCATGTACAAGGAAGATATCTTGAGATTTTTGGAGCTCAAAATTTGAGTTCAGATTTTAAAGCATGGCGATTTGGCTCATTTGCAGTTACAAATTCAATTAAATTTTGATCAAAATTTGGTCAAAATTTTATCAGCTGTTGAGCTCACATTTTCAGCTCAAAATCTGAGCAGAAGTTATGAGCTCGCGAATACGCCTTTAATATGCGGAATTCAAGAGCCAAAGTCTCAAATGTAGGCTGGATCCTAGTATGGGAACTGCAGTATTGACATAAGCTTCACCATTGGTTTATTTTGTCGAGAATAGTATATACTTCCTGCATTTCCCGCGTGCATCTCGGGACACCAATACCGACTGCGAATATGTTTGCGCAATAAAGTAAGCAACACTTACTGCTAGTTCACATCTCTCAGATTTGTGGCTACTGACAAGTGTTGAGGACGTGGCATGAGTCACAGACTTTTCTCGAATAGTTTCTGGAACCGGAGTTTGAACCATAGATGGTGGTCTAATAGATGACTTTGCGGCATTAGTGGTCGGATTTCGAACGTTATGGTCTATTATTTCCTAAAACGTAACAGGAAATCCGAAATATATTTATGTATTTATTTATTTATTTATCGCCGTATTTCTCTGTATCTTAATTTGTGTTGCTTGTAAAGTGTGAAAAGTAATTGCTCCTGTGTGGATTCGAACCAGCGGCATTGTGGCATTGTTGAACCAACGTGCTGATTCTAATTATATAATTTTTTCTATATATTGAGCTATCGCTAGAATGCAGTGTGTCTTGTGCTCTATTGTATATTCAACGGTGTCATTTTTCAGCAATTGCATATTTAAAACTGCAAGGCTAGTTTTTCCAACGCTAATGTGCAAAAATGGGGTGTTTATAAATAAAAAAAGAGTGAGTTTAGGTAATAATCTGTTATGAATACAACTAAAGCTTAATAAGATCTATAAAATCATAAATTTATAAAAGAAGCAGTTCAAACAAAAGTAGCTTTGATATTACAAGCATTTTGTAACAGATATGTGTTTTCCGTTAAAATCCTGTAAGTCGAGAACTGCACCGGTAGTTAGAAATAGTGTTTGCTTGTACTTATAAAATAAAACCGACTGCCCGGGCCACCTTGAGGAATTGCCCGTTAAGTATATAGCTGCAAAAATAACTACTTAGCGCCCCGACTTAGGTACAGGTTTGTTCTAAAGCGTAATATAAGAGGCAAAGCTTAGGGTAAAAAAGCTTAGACTTAGTATATAGAGATCGACATAACATGCAATTAACTAACTTCCATAGAGGCTATTTTAGTTGAGATTTGAAAGCGTTTTTATATCATATGACAAATATTTGTGAGGTAATTACATCAAATTATAATGCATGATTCAATTTTACGTGCGTACACCTGGATTGTTCTTTTGTCACTTCAGTACATGATGTTAAAATCAATGACCGGGCACAAAATACGATTTTCCTTTTGCTAGCGATTATTTTATGAACCAAACTGCAATTTACAGACCGCGATCAGTTGAAACGCGTTGCATAACTTTTAAACACTCATGAACCACGATCGTACACTACTACATGATTCGGAGTGCGATTTTATGAACTTGGATCAAGAAACGAAGCTGGGAAACATACGCTTAAGCAAGTTGCGTTCGTACGTCACATAGCTCCTGTCTGTGTTGTTTAAGCCACGAGTAGCGATGGCAGAATTGTAATCGCAAATTTTTGCTCAATCCATTTCGCGATTCAGATGTCCATGTTTATGCACCAAATGTAGTCTCACTTATAAGTTTGGACCTGTTTAAGGTTTCGTGGTTTGCGCGGAGTATTTTGTTTATGGTAGGTAGAATATGTCCGAATTTCACAGAATAATGCGCGCAGATTGGGGCAAAATTTCGTACTGTGCAGTTATTCGAGCTTAATTTGCGGTTCAAGAGCGACTTACTACACTTAGTTTTTACTCGCATATAGTCGCTCGTAAGTTTGGAGTAACTCGAGGCGTATTCCGCGTAACATAAATGTTTCACACGACTAAGAATGCGTAGTTTGAATATTATGCGCTGCTAAATTTGCCTAAATAAAAAGTTATGCACAACTATGGAAACGTACAATTTACAGTTACCACTACCTGCGTGCACGTGGTGCCCAGTTACGCACATTTTACTGTCAGTACCGTACCAGTTACGCTCAGGGATGTGTGCATGAAAAAAGACGATCGCTTGTGCACAGTAGCAGGAACTTGTGTTGGCCATGTTTTTTATTGCGAGCATATAATTTTATTCTGTCCAACCCGTTTGTCTTGCGCAGCACTTTTCACGATATTCCAAACCTAATACATGCCCAAATCTCTTCACAAATACATGTTCAGCGAAAAACAAGTGGGATCCGCTGTGGCTGTTTGTTATGAAAGAACGCATTTATATTTTATATAGTTTTTAATAGAGGTATGATATAAATGAAACATTTTGTTCCACGATATGCCTAACCTTATACATACCCGAATCTCTTCACAAATACATGTTCAGCGAAAAAGAAGTGCAATTCGCTGTGGCTGTTTGTTATGAAAGAACGCATTTATATTTTACCTAGTTTTTAATATGCATATAGTATAAATGATAGATTTCACGATATGCCTAACCTAATACATATACATGCCCGAATCTCTTCACAAATATATGTTCGGCGAAAAAGAAGTGGAATCCGCTGTGGCTGTTTGTTATGAAAGAACGCATTTATATTTTATCTAGTTTTAATAGGAATATGGTATAAATGAAAGATTTCATTTCACGATATACCTAACTTATTACATGCCCGAATCTCTTCACAAATACATGTTCAGCAAAAAAGAAGTGGAATTCGCTGTGGCTGTTTATTATGGAAGAACGCATTTATATTTTATCTAGTTTTTAATAGGAATGTTGTATAAATGAAAGATTTCATTTCTCGATATACCTAACCTATTACATGCCCGAATCTCTTCACAAATACATGTTCAGCGAAAAAGAACTGCAATTCGCTGTGGCTGTTTGTTATGAAAGAACGCATTTATATTTTATCCAGTTCTTATGCATGAGTAAACTTAGCTGCGCTTACATCTCTTTTGAAGGTTGATTTAATTGAACACAAATCATTGGTAAAGAACAGAAATTAGTCCGTTTCATATTCAACATTATAATTTGGAAATGTTCGCGAACACACGTGTTAAAGTACAGGGACCGAATTGCATTCGCTAAGGCGTATCGATACAATTGAAATTGGATACGGTGGTGTTTGTTGTGTCGTTTGGGGGGGGTGGGGGTTTTGTGTGCTGGTTTGATGTTGGAGGTGTTTTTTGGATTGTTTGCCTTAAGTGATGCACAACATATTGCAAAGTCATTTTCATTTGAACTACATTAAAGATGCATCGACTAAGACGTGCAAGTTTTGAAATATATAAAATGCTGAAAATGTTATCCGCCAAGAAAACTACCAATGAAAGAATTCGGGAAGTTTCAACCCGTAGAGGTCTTGCTGTCGTAAACTGTAAGGACCGTGCAAGCCAGCAGATTTACGCTGCTAAGCCAAGGATGCAGCTATCCACGATAACTGAAGTGGGGCCCAGCAACTGTCAAACTTTTTTACGAAATATTTTTCTTCTAACTTGTTACAAACAATCACTGTTACAGACACAGCACCGATTGTGATTGGAGTTATTAGTCTTTCATATTAAGGTGTGTGCGCTAGCTGCACATTATAGCACATAATTTTTTTGCGTGCTAGATTTTGTAAAATTTTAAATGTTACACGAATGCGGCTTCTTGTAACATATGTCATGTCTAGCTCCACTCAGAATATATATAATTTTTGTCGGCGTAACAAATGGGTAACAAAATACAGTGCTGTAGTGTAACGTGCAGAAATGTATAGTGTAACGAAAGTTATTATAGCTATAACATAAGTGTCGTGTAACTTGACAATGTCTAAATTTCCCCGGGAATGTTGGGAGTTGCAACTTACTTTGGAATATTTAGTGACAAATGTTGGCCTCAGATACTTTACCATTTTCCTTTTCCTGCTTTTTTGGCTGCGTCAATCTCGATTTGCCCGCAATCGCCCTGAGTTTGCAGCATTCAGAAATTTTTAAGGCAGGGTTTGTGGTGTAGCTAATTCCTCATCATTTCGGTTTCGGATTAATACAGCGCGGTTTTATAACACTATTTTAGGCTTATATTTTCAGTTTTTTTAACTGAGTGCATGCGCGTTTCACGGAATAATGAGCGCAGAGTAGACACAATTTATTTTTCAGTTACAAAGCTGCACAACAAGCGCAGAGAAAACAAGCTGCACAATAAGAAGCTGTGCATAAATTTTAATTGTCGAGCACTAAACTGTGAGTAAATTTTATGAACAATTAGTTATCAGTAATTTTTGTATTATACACAATGTATTGCGCGTAATGGCAAGTTTATGCACTGTTAACTTCCCGCATCAGGACTGTCACGCACATCTAACTGCTTGTAACAAGAAATTGCGTGCAAATTGTGAGCGCTCGCTGAAGAAGCAGGTGTAATTTCGTAATTTCCTAACTAAATCGGTACCTGCCAACCTGTATCTAATGATCATCAATAGGTTAAATATAAGGGAAAGAAATCTTTACTAGCATGATGACTTTTGCGTGAGTTACTTCGGTTAAATTTCAAACGCATCTTGTCGGTAAACATTTTGAATACCAATATAGAAATTTAGATCAAACCAATGTATAGTGGTTTCCGCTACTCTTGTTGTTACTTAAAAACATACACTTGTATATTCTGAAAATGAGATTTTTGATCTTCCACGTTATTATTCTTTTCTATTTTTCTCTGCACAAATTCGGATTTTTGAACGATCATCTAAACTCGAACTATTATTTTGTGCTGGACCTATTAAATCTATATGCATAACAACTGCGTAATAGACAACTTTATGCGAGCGTTAACATGTTACCCGCATTTCCTTGCATGTAACGCCAACGTTGCAAACAACGGATTCCATGTAATAGAATTTTATGCGCCGTTGTTTGGAAATAAATTCGACGTACACCCTCAGTAATATCTTCGCGTAATACCATCTACGGTTAGATTAAAATTTACGCGTAATACCATCTGATAGTTCTTTGCGCATAATACAATTTAAATTGTTATTACAGCGCAGTTACTCGCCCTCAGTTGTTATGATTATTACTTATCTTTCTAATATTTTTTACCTTTCCCATTGTTCTCCAAACGCTACAAATGTTAAGTAAGAGCCTTGTTCAGTAGTTCATTTTCAGTCTTGTTTTCTTTCAGGCTCAGCTTCTGTATTCACGTTTCAGTCATAGTTCAGTCGTTCTTTAAGGGTATTTTATCATTGTTTCTACAGTTCGGTTTTTTATTTTTCTCTTATGGTTCAACTTGAATAAGTTCCTATTAAACGTTAAGAGAAAGACTTTATTATTGAGGATTTTATTTACACAAAAAGCTACTAGAGAAAAGGTAAATTTTACCTGATGTGTCAAAATCATAATAAAGGGTTAGCTAAAATTGAAGGCAGCTCAGGTGAGCTGCTCTGCAGCAGTCATAACCGCCTAGGTCTCAGCGTCAGCGCTGGCAAGATCCTCGCTAGGTTGCTTGATGAGGCGAAAAAGCGGACCAGTTGTACAATTTCTGTTCTGCAACTTTACCATGTGCTTCGAAACAATTTTACTGATCAGGCAACTAGGTTAAGCGAGAAGAGACGCTACGAACTATGTCTATGCTGTCAAGTGTGCAATCGTCAATGAACTGGGCACGATCAGCCGTTCTACCTAAAGCACCGAAGAATCTGCCTGAAATCGATGCACGCTGTTTAAAAAAGACCATGTATATCGATGGTGCATGTTTTCTTATCGATTGTGCTTCCGAAGATGCCAGACATATAATTGTGTTTGGATGTCCTGTGACTGACCAGACCCGGCTGTATTTCGCCCGTACATTACCCATGGACGGCAATTTCTGGACCGGGACGCCTGTTTTTATCAGTTGTTTACAGTGGCGAGGCTAGGATGGGGGCTGGGGGGCTAAGCCCCCCAAATTCGAAATCTAGCCCCCCCAAAATGAACGGGATTAGCCCCCCAAATTGAACGGGATCAGCCTCCACCCCAAATTTTTTAGTTCCCATATTTTTCGCCCAAAATTTTGAAAGCTTCACGCAACAACCAACGAAGACAAGCTACACCCTCCAGCACACGTACACACTGTCCGTTTCGATATAAAACGTTTATAGTTGTAATAAAAAATATGAGAATTGTTTTTTTATAATTCGATTGAATTTATAAACTACGTTTTTTGTTTTTTTTCGCGACATGATGTCGCTGTTTCGATGTTGTGTTACATGTTGATTTATATATCGTCTTCCCAAAAAATCTACTCTCACTTGTCACGCGCCCAACATTTTGGCCGATGGGTGTAGAATATCGTCGATTTTGACTAGATGATCAGGCTCGTATGCGTCTAAATTTGCCGCCTAAATATAACAGCAGACAACAAGGAATGGTGAACATCGATCATTTGGCTGTCGGACCAGCAATGCCGGTGACACAAAAGAGCAACAACAACTCTAGCAACTGCGAAGCATCCAATCTTTATAATGCCGAAAATGCATCTACCGACATCGTTACCACCCCAAACAGCCAAGGTGATATCGCAACCACTGCTTCATCCACTGAACTACCTAACAACAGGGATGTTGCGCAACGCTGTAATACCGAGCAAAATATCGATAATTTCGCTGCTGATCCAGATAGATCTATTGAACAACGACCGCCACTGATTTTTCGCATCAATACAGCTCACCCCAACGGACTGAGGCCGTGTTGACTAGACAACCATTATGTCCCACCTCACCATGAAGCCGCCTACACTAACAGCAGCAACACCATAACTCCTGCAAACGAAACTAACAATCAAAGCAAGCCTGTAAAGTTTGGGCTCCTCAACATAAGATCCATTAATCAGAAGTCAGCACTACTACGACACACAATAAACTCGAACAATCTGGATTTCATTGCTCTAACTGAGACCTGGATGCGACACGAAGCATCCCAGTCACTGAACGAATCAACTCCTCCCGGCTATAAAAATGTTGCCAAGCCAAGGCCGCAAGGTCGCGGAGGCGGTCTCGCTATAATTTTTCGCAATGATTTATTGTATACACCGGATCTCAGGACGTCTGAAATTGCTGTCACCACATTTGAGTTCATGTATGGAAAGTTATTTTCTAAATCAAAGACACTAATTCTGCTAGTTATATATCGGCCGCCCCCAACTCTCTATTCCGGCGTTCTGCACCGAGTTGGGCGAAATCATCACGCATATAATTGTAAATCACGCCAACAATGAACTCTTAATATTGGGCGACTTTAACATTCCTTCCATGGCCAGTTTTGAGTCAGTACTGACATCATACAACCTGACCCAGCATGTGACTACTAGTACACATGACCGAGGAAACTTACTTGACTTCGTAATCACCTACTCTGGGAGCGATTTACTCCAGAATGTTGAAGTCACTGATTCGGCACTATCTGATCACTCTTTAATAACGGCTACACTAAAATACAGAACGGAACAACAACATTATACAAAAACGTTAGAATATCGCTGTTGGAAATCGATTGATCCTGAGCGCTTCAGATCTGCCCTTCAGCATCTGCAGATGCCACATGATTTAACTGTCGACAACAGCACTCAGCGATTTTGCAGCTCTATTCAACAAATTATAGATGACCAAGTACCAAAAAAGCGTCAGGTCGTTAAAGACAAACCAGACACTCCTTGGTTTGATTCCGAATGTGGGACACCCAAACGAGAGCTGAGACGCCTCGAAAGGGTCTGGCGCAGGCAACGAACTCTAAATGCAAAAACAATATACAACCAACAAAAACAGCGCTTTCGACAATTATGCCAACGAAAACTAGATATATATTCCAGCATCGCCGTCGATTGGTTTGAATCCTATCTAGCTAACCGCCAAAAACGCGTCCAAATAGGCAAAACTTTGTCAAAACCAACGGCTTTAACAACTGGTGTACCTCAAGGTAGCGTCCTTGGCCCAGTTTTGTTTAATATTTGTATTGCACCGGTCATGAAATTAATATCGGCAGCTGGTTACGAAGTACAAAACTATGCTGACGATATCCAAATTTATCGACATTTCTACCCAGACAACATTTCCACCGTTGCTGCATCACTGACAGATCTTCTACATAGACTGAAACATTGGTTTAACACAAATAACTTAATTCTAAACGATTCTAAAACCCAACTAATTTATTCCCATTCAGGGAATTTAACTGGACCACCAACTATAATATGGTCGGCAACTATCATACCGACTAATACCATAAAAATACTAGAGCAATACTTTAGACAATCAACTAACCATGGTTCAACACATTAACCAGTTATCTGCCACCTGCGCCTGGCA
>JASANE010006315.1:0-43794 GCA_030248225.1 Trileptium ribeirensis | reverse complement strand
TATGGACATAATTATTGGTGGTCGAAAAAATGTTGTCCATTACACTGTGGACGGGATTTTTGGTACTGGAAAAATGTTGACCATTGTACCGTGGTCAGAATTAATTTTTATTCGAAAAAAATGTTAACCATTGGGGTGTGGTCAGATTTATTTTTGTTCTAAAAAATGTTAACCATTGGGTGTGGTCAGATTTATTTTTGTTCGAAAAAATGTTAACCATTGGGTGTGGTCAGATTTATTTTTGTTCGAAAAAATGTTAACCATTGGGTGTGGTCAGATTTATTTTAAATGTTGACCATTATCGTGTGGTCAGGATTTTCGTAAAAGTTGACCATTGCTATGTGGTCAAGATTATGGATTTTCGATAAAAGTTGGCCATTAGGCTGTGGTCAGGATTATCCACCTCGTAACGATCCGTAAGGATCTGTTACACATGCTATGCCGTTCTCGATATACTAAGCCTAAGCTAGGGTCCTATATGAGCCATATACTAAGCCTAAGCGTAAGTCGGGGGGCTGCGGCCCCCGAACCCCCGCTCTAACCTGTTCTTTTTTCTAACGTTATAACGTCCGGCCCCTAAAGGTGACATGGGCCTACGTTTGGATCAGAGATGACGCAAAAATGTGGAAAATTTCATACAAAATTTTTAAACCGGAAGTCCGGTTCCGGTACGTATGGTGAAAAGGCTGGGCGTCCGTTTATTTTTTTCTCGGTAAGCAGAACTTCGTTATCTCAACGTAAACTGATATGGACGTGTGAGTTCTCATATGAAAGCTACAGTACTCTAGATGTGCCTTTTGGAGGTTTTATTACGATTCGACACACCCAGGTTTCACCACAGGGGGTCAAAGGGGTACCCAGGGGTGCAGATGACTCAAGTGGGCCATTATTGCTCATCACTCGGCATCCGTTGAGCCGATTTGAGTCATTTTGAAATCGAAATATATATATGTGTCCTGGGAAGCTTTATTTATGGGTATATAATTGTCTTGGTCGGGCATGTGGACTTTAGCAAATGGTAAAAAATTTCCAAAATTTTTGGCAAACTGAGGTGTAGCTATGTAACCACTCAAACGATTCGAACGAAATTTGGTGTGTGGATAGAGCTACTGCAGGGCTACCTGTTAGCTGTCAACAGATTTGATATAGGACCCCTGAGTCAATTGGTATTTGAGGCCAGACTTGGGCCCGACGCCATAATCATCTTTGACATTGCCACTTCTAATGGTATATTAATAGATTTGTGGCTCAAAATAAGTTCATTTCGGTTGTCTAGTCTGATTTCAAATCTTCACTTTATTTAAGCGTATCTCTTCTTGAAGATGTGGTTATATCAATGGGTGAGCAAAGGCGAGTGGTGCGAAAGGGACGAGTGTCATGCGGTCTGTAGCAAATTCTGTTTGTTTTCTGTGCTACTGTGCTTTTGTTAAGATTCTTATATATACACAATTACATACATAGGTTGTTCACAGGGAGTAACCGGAATTCCGGTTCCGGCGAAAGTGGTGTACCGGTTGCGGTTCCGGCGAAGGGAAAAAACCATACCGGAACCGGAATTTGGGTTTAAAAAGTTTGTTTGAAATTTTCCACGTTTTTTGCTTCATCTGTGATCCAAACATATGTAATATATATTATACAATGATCAAGCTCCAATACAACCAAGCAAAAGAAAAGATTAACTAAGCAATTTGACGTTTGAAACGTAAGTAGGGCACATAATTTCAGTTGGAATTTTTCATAATAACCTGCAGGAGTTTGTTGACAAATCAAAGCCACGTCGATGCTTGTAGCAGCTATTTTACACGCCCAGAAGTCTGTGGGGTATATACCTTTCAATTAAACCGGTCCGACTCGGTAACAGAGTATGGCTTACGCAGAAGTACTTAGGGTATGCTTGGCTAACATAAATTGCTTCAAGAACCCGCCAATGCGCTTGTAAACTTGGTAAATCAGTCTAAATTTAAGTAAACTAACGTTATCTGCAACGCAGCTAGAAACTGCTTTCTTGGTAAAGAACTGTATTTATTGAAACTGTGCGAACAGCATCACAGTGTGTCTCATTTATATATAGCATTCTGATTAAAAAGTTATCATCTAACTTACGGGCACTGTTTGTCCAAAACTTACGGGCACAAGCCTGAACAGTGTCCCTGACCACAGATCAGAAAATTACCTTCTATCTATTATTTTCTCTTAGAATCATATAAACCAATAATTTCAACTTTCCTACAGAAGAACATGTAACAAACGTACGTGTAGTAAAGGAAGGCGACTGGAGACAGAGCGAAAGTGTGTATTCTACGCTCCAAGTTTTGTAAGCATATTCGATTTGACGCAGTATACGCAATGGTGTATAGTGGAAGGCATTTTTTGCTCTGGGTGTCCAAAAATCGACATATTTGATCAATAAATAAATATTATTAGCTTCCTCGGTGTCTTTAAAGTATCAGAAAGGCAATAATACCACCGCAATACATTGAGTTTAATGTAAATGTTATTTTTGACGCATTTTAAATCCACTATACCTTGCTTGCTTCCTTCATCTGTTTTACTATATATAAATTTCGAAGACCAAGTCCCGAATCCGGTTTAAATGGACGGTTCCGGTTGCTGGTTCCGGTTCCGGTTATTCCCTGGTTGTTCACGATTCGTAAGCAGTTCTGAGGTAGAGCTAACCCTCGTAGGGTGCGCGTTAGATATCTGACTATCAGTTTTGCTTGCTGCGTCTATGCGTTATGGAACAGTAGATTAATAAATATTTTTTGTTGAGTAACATCTTTGTTTCGTAATAGTAATATATTTTTGATGAGTTCTACCATTATATGTTAATGTTACAGTTTTTCATTTCGTACACTTGGCATGTCGCCAAGATTCTAGTATATATGTTTGGACCACAGGCGAAGCAAAAATGTGAAAAATTTCAAACAAAAATTTTTAAACAGGAATTCTGGTTCCGGTATGGTTTTTGCCTTTTGCCGGAACCGCAACCGCCACGCGATCTTCCCCGGAACCGGAATTCCGGTTACTCCCTGGTCAGAGTATAGCACACAACTTTGGCATGCGGCCGAACCAGGAGCATCAGTTTTTAAAAAGTAGGAACTGAAACATAACAGGGTTCACCTCGTTTATTTGGACTTTAGTCGGTACCGTCTGGTTATTATATACTTAATACTTTAGCTAGTTTGGTGCTAATGAAGGTTATTTTAAAGTTGTGGAATATACTTGCGAAAAGTTGTTGTTGAAGTTGTACTATTTTAGGTAGTTCGATAATATTGGTTAAATTAGGGGTCTTTGAAAATATTTGAATGTTGCTGCAATTAAGATGTAATTTGACGTCACATATGCTAAAATAAGTTGAGTCGCACGGAGGTTAAGGGATAATGTTGCTGTATGATGACCGTTGGTAATTTTGATCAAATTTTTGTACTTTGGACCGATTGGAAACTAAAAAATTTTCCCAGAGGCGGTGAACCGGGTGGAGTCCAAAATTTTGCCAGTGGCATGAACCGGCATTTCACAATCATTTACGTATTATAAAATCAGATTCCATTAAAAGTTTACATGGTTTCGATTATTCCATGATATTTTCCAAATAGTGGTGACCAGGGGTTTGAAAAAAATAATTGCCTCAATTAATTCATTGGTCCTGATTTCCCAGTTATTTGATTGGCTGGTTTCTAATCAATCGGATTATGTGTTTCGACGCAAAATTACGTACAGATAAGCAAATATATATCACAACTATGTTAACATCTGATCGAAGCTTGTATTTTTTAAACGTTCTGCAAAATAATTTTCCGTTTTTTTTTGCGTACTCTAGATATAACATGATATGTGAATAATATATCAACATTTTGTATAGGCAAGTAGAGAATTCGTGCATGTTTACAGCAAATATGAACGCATTTGCTGAACCTCTATAATTTTATACACGATGTCATAATCTAGCTGGAGCCATGGTCATGCTTCAGCACACTAGCATTACAACTGTCTTCTTTCCCATCTCAGCTAGGCTTCTCAATGCGAAATTGACCTCTTAGTTACATAATCTATAATATTTCCGCTACGTATTTAACATAGGCACAAGACTAAAGTCAGTAAAAAAGTGGAGCAGCTAGAAATACGTCGAATCAGACTTTTATGCAGAAAAACGTCGATATTAGCGCTCATATTTCATATTTACAATTTTTGTTTCAGTTGACCTTCATTGCGCAAAAACACCATTGTTGTACGCTTTATCCTTGCCTTGTATCTTGGCTTCTTACTTAAAATTAATTAATTGGTCAACAAATAATTGATTGATATTCTGCCAATTAATTTTTAGAGCCCCTGTTTGTAGCTGTCCTGCAAAAATGTCCATTCTTATTACATTGTTTAGCGTTAGAAGTAGTAGTTTTTATTCCAAATGTTTAGCTTACAGAAAATATCAATTTATTGAGGATCAATAAATAATGAATTCCGCCTGTGTGTGTCATCGGCCATAACTCCGGAACGACTTAACCGATTTTCATGATCATGGGCTCATTCGAGCCCGGCATGGTTGATTTACCGTGTATACCCCGAGCGTTATTTTGAGTTGATGTCTCATTGCCCGTGTTGCTTTTGCCCTGCCTCCCATGGTTCTATGGGTACGGGAGTATTGCGTCCCCATTGTTCGGGGTCAGAGGTCAAAACGATGGTTTTTTACGCCATTTTACTATCCCTCACAGCAACAAACTTATTTTTATCTTAACTTTCGAATTTTTTCTCTGGTTGGTTTTATTTCATAGTAAAATGATAAATACCAATGCCCTATTTTCGATTAAGGCTCCGGTTCTGGCTATGGGGTTTGAGATATGGCACCCTCGTGGTTCCTCAACCCAAAATTCGAATTTTTGGTTTTGAAGTCATGGGCTGCTTAAAAGTTTCACATGGGGGTTTTCGGGCATATGAAACTGGTTACCCGTGTTAGTTTTGTTGCAACTTGTGCGGTATTGCGTGACATCGACGTATGCTATCGAGAGCTGTCTGTCTGTGTACGCAAATGCGTAAGTGTACCTATGCTTCACTACACTCTGCAATCTCGATAGGGTTAACAGTTGTAAGGGTGTCAGTTATGTGGTGGGAGAAACATAGGGTTTAAAGGACAGACCAGGATATAACAACGTGTCTACAAAAAATACTGACGTAATATGACACGTTTACAAAAGGTTGACCAGATACAATATTCTACGAGCTTCTCTTTCCTTTTGGAGAAAGGTTTGGCAGATACTACATTTCAGTTTTAAAATATGTAATCACGATTACAACATTTTACAGACGAAATTGAAATGCGCGGCGTCGTGCGTTCAACGAATATGAGTTCTCATTGTGGCTGCATCAGTGTTACTCAGATTCATGGTGGAGGATATGGATCGGGATGTCTTATAGCTCCTGGATCCACAGTGAAGTTTTATCTTAAAGACGTTTATCTTACCAGTGAGTTATTCGTTTCAATCTTATGCTTTGCAGTTAAAATTATAATTTGATTTAAATCAAAGTAAACTATATATAACACTTGTGTATTCATTACGCAGCAATCGCACAGTTTTTAAGTTTGTCCTAGTCATTAATCGCATTGAGAAAAACATTGTTACATTTTCAGTTAATTAGTTAACTAGTAAATAGCTTGTCTTATCGTCGTGGCTGTGAATTTTGAGTGTTAGATAGTGTAACATTGTGATACTTGTGTTTTTTAGTTATGTGTATTTCGGGACTTTCCGCATAATTCATGGATAAATTGTTCAACAAAATAAGACCATTAACACCCATATAGCTCAAGCGGTTACGGAGATATTGGTGTTTTCGTGTACCAACCCGTTTTGACAAAGCCCTGGAGCGTAATTAATGGCAATAGCAATACACCATTTGCGCTACGTAGAAGATGACTGCTCTAAACATGAGACCAAAACTATTCGTATCGCCCCATGGTTGCTGACATACCGCCGTTTTCGTGTATTGCATGCATCAACTACACACTCTTTGAAAGCTGTCAAGACAAATGAACCAAGCTGTTTCGGCTGGCATACCAGTTACTCGCTGATTATAGATAGCATCAAGCCATGTTTTACGCTTTGATGCAGCTGGACTGGGCTTTCTATTCGCAGAAAATTTTGTGATGAACAATGGGCCCCCTGGTTCCAAACTGGGGGCGCACAATTTTGCCAGGAGGCTTTTTATCAAGACGAAAACGGTTAAAAATTGTGTCACATACACTGTCGAGTCGCTTTTGATGGTGAGAAAAAGCTATTTTGAACGAAATTTTGACAAAATTTGCTAAATTTTTGGGTTCTGAACGGAATTTTAGTACAAGTTTTATGTACTTTGGACCCATTGAAAACAAAAAACTGCAAGAGGTGGTGACCCCGGAGAGCCCAACATTTTGCCAGGGAGCGTGAACCGGGAGGCACCTGAGCCAAGGGCAACCGAAAAATGGCAGCCACCCAAGCTGGAGAGCCCAGCTGGCAAATCTTCATCTACAACTTGGTGCAACTGGCATGATACCATCTACAACTTGGTACTAAAATCGACTGACCGATACGTGTTTACCCTTAAACCAAGTCGGCTTCTTTATTGCAAAAACAATTGTCAAATTGAAAATTTGAACCTAATTATGCAGCATCAGTCACGAGTTGCAGAAGGCAACACATCTATAGCCACACCGTGTTTTCATCATATTGCTAGTATTAATGCGGTTATTATCTAATCGATACTCCTATTCTAGTGATTTTGCGCCTCATTGTGTGCTTCAAAGCCTTATGCGTTTTGAAAATTTGAACAAATTCTAGTTTTCTAGCCGCCGGGTAATAGACGACAACATAAAGATTCGTACTCATTTTGACTTGAAAACGCGCAATGTGTACTCACAACTAGTAGATGGACAAGCATACCACCAAATTATTTTGATATGTATCAATCCTAAACGGTTCAAATATCTAAACTGGAGACATCTAAACTGAGCTATTGCTGTTGTAATAAACTTTTGTGTTTACCTGCCGCAACCAGGTCACTGGATAATCTCTTGCCACAGAATATTCCTGTTGTAAAAACAGATTATTAGTTTATTAGAATCATATGTTTTTGTATAACAGGTTACAAGGCTACGGTGGTAGCTATTTTACCCAGTGTACACGAAAACATTCGTAGATTTCTAACGACCTTAACATAGTATTCGTTATAACAAAATTATATAATTGTAAATATAGCTATATAGCTGGGAAAATAAATCAAAACATCCACATCGAAAGAAACAGCGTTCCTCTGTTGCACAAACAGAAGCATTATTAGACAAAAATTGATTTTAAACACTGAAAGATGAAAAGTATCTTAGTACGAAATGTAGGCGACATTTAGTCGCTCACCCTTAACATAGTATTCGTTATAACAAAACTATATAATTGTAAATATAGCTATATAGCTGGGAAAATAAATCAAAACATCCACATCGAAAGAAACAGCGTTCCTCTGTTGCACAAACAGAAGCATTATTAGACAAAAATTGATTTTAAACACTGAAAGATGAAAAGTATCTTAGTACGAAATGTAGGCGACATTTAGTCGCTCACCCTGTTTTGAATACCTTATTCTGCGCGACCAAGTAACTATAATTATAGATACCATCGTTCCATTTACATCATTTTGTAGCTTATGTCGTGCCTGCTGCCCCTGAGCGTAGATGTTGTAAATGTCTGTTGCATTAATTTGTATAGTGTAATGCCCTTTGCACCAATATGTGGAAGATGACATGTCTGTTGCATCAATTTGTAAATGGTGCTTCACCAATTTGTACATGGTCGCATGACACTCGCGTGAATTTGCAATGACGATGTTCACAAGAAGCGACTGACTCGGCATGTCAACTTATACAGTTTGGTGCATTTGGCATGCCAGCTTCTAAAGTGTGTATTCCGTGCACGCCAGTTAATTTGAATTTTGAAAGGCTATAAATACGTGATTTTTCGGGCTCTTTGGTGGCCTGACGTAAGTCCTTTCGGTATGAAGTTGATCGAATCCGGGTTCGCTCACACAGATTTCAGAATTTCAAGTGAGTTATCGCGCGAATCAACCTGCCCTGCCAAAGTTGCGTTATGCTAAGAAAAATTGTACGCCTTAGATTTTGAAGTTATGCAACAGTGGCACAATTGTTAGTAATCATATGTATTAATCGTATTAATTGGCCCTTGGTTACATAATTTAAATTAACTTAACTTATAGCTACGAAATGATGGAGAGTTGTCCTGGACAGTGTGCGGTCGCAAAATAATTCCCAACAAAGTTGTACAAAACTGACAGTTAGGTGGCAGTTGAACACACGCGTTGCATGACGTATTTCAGTAAACAATAAATTTTTGTCTGCCACAACCTAGCTGATCGGGTGGTATTAACACATCATTCGGTGAAACCTGACGCGGCTTATATTGCATAAATACCCTGCACGACGTATGAAGTCGAATTAGAGGAAAGTCGAAAAAATGTCGCAAGCTTAATGATGACTCACCGCCAAGCTCACTTCAAATTTCTGCACTAAAAGTTCTTGAGAATGGGGATGCTGAAAACATTAGAACGTATATTGAAATATGAAAATATATGATGAAGAGTCTGAATACACCGGAACTTGTATCAGACGTTTTTAGAAAAACTTACGGCATTAATGAGGGCATAATAATGTGTGAGTGCAAGTTTTTTCTTAGCATTGGAAATCAGTTTCTGGCCCGGCCACCATTTAAACAACGGGGAAACCAGATGTGTATACATTTTAATATACATATATTATGTACAAATATATATATATATATATCAGGGAATAACCGGAACCGAAATTTACCAGAACCAGCAACCGGAACCGTCCATTTAAACCGGATCCGGAACCGGAACCTGGTCTTCGAAATTTATATATAGTAAAACAGATGATGGAAGAAATGAAGGTATAGTGGATTTAAAATGCATTAAAAATAACTTTTACATTAAACTTAATGTACTGCGATGGTATTATTGCCTTTCTGAAACTTTAAAGAGACTGATGAAGCTAATGTTTATTTATCGATCAAATATGTCGGTTTTTGGACATTCAGAGCAAAAAATGTCTTCCACTATACACCATTGCGTATACTGCATCAAATCGAATGTGCTTACAAAACTTGGAGTAGAGTAGAATACACACTTTCGCTCTGTCTCCAGATGCCTCCCTTTACTACGCATACGTTTGTTGCATGTTCTTCTGTAGGAAACTTAAATTTATTGGTTTATATGATTCTAAGAGAAAATGATAGAAGGTAATTTTCTGATCAGTGGTCAGAGACACTGTTTAGGCTAGCGTTGGACAAACAGTGTCCGTCAGTTAGATCATAATGATGATAACTTTCTTGAATGCTATAAATGAGACACACTGTGATGCTGCTCACACAGTTTCAATAAATACAGTTCATTGCCAAGAAAGCAGTTTCTAGCTGCGTTGCAGATAACGTTAGTTTACTTCAATTTAGATTGATTTATTAAGTTTACAAGCGCCCTGTCGGGTGCTTCACACAATTTATGTTAGCCAAGCTTACCCTAAGTACTTCTGCGTAAGCCATACTCTGTTACCGAGTCGGACAGGTTTAATTCAAACGTATCCCACAGACTTATGAATGCGTAAAATAGCTGCTACAAGCATCGACCTGGCTTTGATTTAACAAACTCCTGCAGGTTATTATGAAAAATTCCAACTGAAATTATGTCCACTACTTACGTTTCAAACGTCAAATTCCTTAGTTAATATTTTCTTTTGCTTGGTAGTATTGGAGCTTGATCAATGTATAATATATATTACATATGTTTGGATCACAGATGAATCAAAAACATGGAAAATTTCAAACAAAATTTTTAAACCGGAATTCCGGTTCCGGTATGGTTTTTGCCCTTTGCCGGAACCGCAACCGGAACACGATTTTCGCCGGAACCGGAATTCCGGTTACTCCCTGGTATATATATATACGTATTTAAGGTAGTGACTGCTGAGTTCAGTAGGCAATGTTGCGGACAGCAGAAATCGTCCGAACAAGAATTCCATTACAGAACCACTACTTCTGAAGAAGCTAGTACCCGCTAATTTTACAGGTAGTCAAGTGCAACAATGTGCAGATAAGTCTCTTAAGTCGGATATGCGACTTTGTTAAGTTCGAGCAAGCCGCCTCCGGCTTTGGAGTTCCGCAGCGATAGCCACTACTATATTTTACTACAAATAGCTCGTATGTTGTAGTGTTGCTTCAATTCATTAAGTAAAGTTGTGTTAAATGGTCATAATATGTGTGTATTGGGTATCATTTCCGAAATTTAGCTGCGCTAACCCGTTTTGGACTAATACATGTATTTAGATTTTATATGTTTATTGTATATATACTGATAAACATCGTTCTGAATTGGTAAAACGTTAGTACGTAGTATATGTGACGTCGTCCTATGGGCTAGCTCTGTATTCATTGCGTTTTCAGAAAGTCGTGACAAGCTTTATACTAATCTTTCGACACTTGTGGGGAAGAAGGTTGGCTGTTACGTTTACAACAGAGACCCATTGAGTGATGGTTCAAGTGGCTTGCTGCAATGCAGCTGTGTTTGGATTTCAAAGGACGTTCACTCTAGTAAGTTTTTCGTCTAACACAATGTTCGTGGAAGTTATAACTTTAATCAAAATTTTGTTCTCATATGTGTTCAATTGCGATCTCCCGCTAAAACGAGACCCAATTCGATTCTGATGCCTATAATTTTTGGTCGACATCGAAAAATGCAACGCTAACAAATGAAATTCCATGATCAAATGACGACGTATAAATAGACGGGTCGACTGATTAGAATTTAATATTAAGATGAATTTGACGCTGTGGAAGCCCACTTTAAAATGAAAGAAAACTTTTACTAGGGGTACTTGATCCAAACTTGCGACCTTTATTTACAGGCTCCTTATGGAACTTGTGATGTGTCAGTTCGGTTATAATTAACAGCATGTTCATCTAAAAATGCTTTCCGATATAACTGGGTTCCCCATTCTTTCCGACTGTTTAGAATTTAATATTAAGCTGAATTTGACGCTGTGGAAGCCCGTTTTAAGATGAAAGAAAAATTTTACTAGGGATACTTGATCCAAACTTGCGACCTTTATTTACAGGTTCCTTATGGAACTTGTGATGTGTCAGTTCGGTTATATTTAACAGTATGTTCGTCTAAAAATTCTTTCCGATATAACTGGATTCCCCATTCGCTGAAAATTTTGCCAGGGGTCATGAACTGTGGATCTTGGCTAGGAAGCAGAGGTCGTGTAGTTTGGCGCCCTCCAGTTCAACGGGGGTCTAGTCAAAGCGTAAAATTTTCGAAACGAGGTGTTTTTCATCGTAACGTTCAAAATACCTAAAAATCGCGTCAGAAACGCGTTTGGTAGAGGCTAAACTGATTTTTAATCGAATTTCGCAAGTTTTTATGATATTTTTAGCTACAGACAGATATTTTACTAAAGATTTGGTCATTTTTATCAGAACGTAGTGGAGATTGTGTGTTGCAACGGTGAAATGTTTGAAATTCCGTCTGTGTGTGTGTGATTGACCATGACTTGGGATTTTCATGTTGTTGGGCTCATTCGAATTGGCGATTTACCATGTACATCCCCTAGCGTTTATTGATTTGGGGTATGGTTTCGGGGACAAAGGTCAAAATGAGGATTTTTCACCTATTTTAGTATCCTTCACGGAAGCAAGGTTATTTTTATCTTAACTTTCGAATTTTTTTCTGTGGTTGCTTTTATTTCATACTAAAATGATAAATGCCAATGCCTCTTTTGTTTTTCGATTAAGGTTCCGGTTCTAGAGTTATGGAGTTTGAGGTATGGTGCCCCAATGCTTCCTCGAAATTCGAAACATTGTTCTGACGTCCTGGGCGACTGAAAAGTGTCACTTGGGGGGTTTTCGGACATGGGAAACTCATTGTCGGTGTTGGTTTTGTTCTGTGACCCATAGTTGCATGGCTACGCTGGTATGGCGCCCCAATGTTTGGGGTCAGAGACCAAAATAAAGGTTTTTTACCTCATTTTAGTGCCCTTCACGGAAGCAAGGTTATTTTTTTACCTTAACTTTCGGATTTTTTTCTCTGCTTGGTTTTATTATACACAGATAAAGCAAAAACATGACCAATTTTAAACCGGAATTCCTGTTCCGGTATGGTTTTTGCCATAACGGGAATTCCGATTTCTTCCTTAAACATATACAATAGTTATGTCCTATCCGAATCGGATGGTACCGTGTGAAAGCCATTGAATTCTGAGCGTAGTGAGGAACCTTAGAGTTCTTTCTAGCCGTGACAGTGATGAAATTTGACAATGTGCTTTGCTGCGTTTTCAAGATAACACACATAAATCAACGTTGGCTGAGCGGAATGATTACAAGCTCATTTGAAAGCATGAATTCTATCTGTACCCTTTAGTTAGGCGCGAAGCATGATTTCAACATAACATCTTCCTTTCGGGCGGGTCCAAAAGGACCACTAAATTGGTTATTTATTGTAATCGACAACCGGTCCAAATCTGATAGTCATTTTTCTAGGCATATAAGCATCTATGGATTCGCATAGAGCGATTCTCTTAGGATGTATGGTTTGAGTCAAACCTGGATTCAAAATAGGCCCACAAGACCCAAAAACACGAAAATCATAATTTCTCGTATAATCGCTCCTGGCATCTGATTGTTTTGGTTTTATTTTATGAGCCATAATTCATACTCTGTGTAACTGTCCTGGTGTCTTGCTATTGTCATTATTAACGCTGCAGGGTTGGGCCGAAGCTAGTTTTTCAATCGACTGAGGGGACGCAAAATACACGAAATGGTAATGTATCTACAATTGCTCGAGCTATATAGGAGTTTTAGATCTAATTTTTCAGAGTAATTCATTTTCAATGCAGATGTAAATGGTGTGCTGATAATGTCTTTATTTACGCTCTAAGGTTTGGTCAAAAGGGGTTTTCCGTGGGCTATGGGACCCAAAATAGGAGTATCTTTTTAAGCGCTCGAGCTATATTTTTGTTTTGGTCTCATTGTGCACAGTTTGTGATCATCCTCTACATACATCCAACTGTGAGCAAAATTAGTCATAGCTTCTGAACTATATTCAAGCAACATGGGTGATATTCACTGGCCCATTTTGTAAATTAATAATCAATATAGTTGTGTACACCTCTCTAAAGTGAGGCTCCATCTTTTTAGAGTTTGTCGCCCCTTCCCCGGCTGACACCACGTAAAAACCAGGATTCACAAACGTTGCAAAACATGTCTGTTACATAAAACAACCTTAGATTTTATAAAATTTTTAACTTTAGCATGAAGTTTTATTGGAAAAATAGTTTATTAATAAGGTGTTTTGTCAGGAGAGCGCAAAAGTTTGCCAGACGGCACAAACCAGAGGCATTTTTGTCTGTGAAAAACGAAAACTTTGAGAAATGTCAGGAAATCTCACATCTCTTTCCAAAGTTTGAGAAGCCAATGTTTTGTTTGAACGTCCTGTTTTTAACCAGGAAGTGAAAACTGAATAATTCAGCCCAAAATGTTGCGAAGGCGCGACATGCGGGAACCGAAAACTGTCAGCAGGGTTACTCCAACAATAATCTTGTACAGCGGAGAAAAAATATACCACGATGCACGTCACATGTAATAGAACCTGGATCGGGTATGTGACCTCACGGGAACTCGTGGTGGTATTGTATCTCGGCTTGTATATACCGCTGCAGACTGAAATAAAAGGAAATATTGTAAAAAAATTGGCTAAATTTAACACTGTTCAATTATATTCATGAATTTTTTGTGCTCGATATGTTTTGCTTCGTGACCGTGACCAAGGTTTTTTGTGTTTTTTAGTGCAAAAACACTTAAATTTTCAAACAACACAAAATTTAGCACACCTGAACTGCTGAACCCAAGTATAAATTCTGAAATATCAACTAATCAGTGCTAAATATAACTATTGGTCCATTGTATAAATATATATATAATGCATACATTAATATAAAATTGCTAGTAGCCGGCTGATTATCATTGCTTGACCTTCGCTGTAACGCTAAAACAGGGTATTTGCGGGTTAATTAAAAACACACGTAAATTTCAAAAAACACTCATTTTAGCACATTATGAATTTTTAAAAAACCCTGACCGTAACTGTATTAGACGGGCCAGTGTATTTTTCTACCAAATAACGCTGATGATATCCTTTTTGTTTTAAGGAAGCCAAAACTGGTCGCCAGTCGAAAGTTCTGGAGATAAATCGAACTCGTGTAATTCCGCAACTACACCTTCTGGTATAGGCAACGTGCGCTGTGCGACATCGGAATTTACGGCACCTACAAAATTTAAAGTGATGGATGAACCTATCAGTTTTCTAAATCAACGTGGTTTTGATGACAAATTTATATGTGGTACACAACACCCTCAGCGTTTACCAGGCAGAGGCCGCAGTACGTTTTTTAAGCATAAGAATCACCACGCACCTGGTGGTTTATCTTTTCGATCTACTACTAACTCTTCGACGAAAATGTTCCCGGAAACTGATTGTACTGGAAATCAGACAAACCTTGAAAGCTTGTCACAGAGCAATAACAGTTCTGATGTACTTTGGAATATTGAACAAACTCGTCGAGGTCGTGGTCGTGGTAAATTTATTTCCTTCAACGCGTCGCAAAATGATGTTATCGGTGCGAGTAAAAAACCGGTAACACCAATTCAGTCAAATGACCATGAAACTACGACGAGTAATTTAAATATCGCAACTTCCCAACCAACCGCAGTGTCTCGTGTTACTTGTTTTGTAGACAAGGCTTCGCTTCCGGCAACAGATAAAACAGTCGACTACGGTACCGTTAATCGCATCATAGATCAACAACCTTTACTTTCGCATTTGAACAATGGCCAAGTTTTGCGTAAAATTTCTCATAAAACAATGGTTGTCGATGGCGCAAATGATGTTTGGGGCGTATCTGTAGGGAAAAAACATGAATGTCAGCAAGCAAATTGTACTACAGTCTATACTTCATTTTTTAACGACCAGCAGCTAAATAAACCAAGTGAGCATAGTGCCCGCATGTCAGCGTGTGATTTTACAGCTGCAGAAGGCCCTGATTTTCATGAACCAGATGATCTAGCAACCACAGGTAGGTCAATTGCTAACGGAACCAATGTCCGCCGGACAGAGCATTACGCACAGTATGAATCTTATGCTGATAAATACCGTTACAGCCGCGATGTTCGTGCGCAACCCTCTGCCAGCACTATAGATTTGATACCAAAGGCTCAGTTAGAACATTTTGCTACAACTATTCCAATTATTATGCAGAAATCGAATGTTGGAAACAATGAAGCAATATCAAACCACACTATTGATAATTATGGTGGTGCACAGATTCTGCCTAAAACAGTTTCACCCTCCCGTCCTTCGTGTACAGAATTGTCGATGACTAAGATTGGCGACTATGGTGTGTCACCGGTATATGCTGGAACCGCGGACCGTTGGCTTCTTCACGATGTATCGCTTGATCAGCATTACCATCAGTTGTGTAATACTGAAACGTCGCAACGTGCATTACTCAGTACAAGCAAGCAGATTAGCAGCAAATCTAATGTGTCCTGCGGAAACGTAAGTCGTATAACGCAACTAACTAGTTACTATCAGAGTTAGTTATAAAATTGAACGCACACGAAGTAGAGCCATACCGTAATCGACCTTAAAAACTGATTAAATTACGATTGTGTGTACCAGATCTAAACATAGATGTATGCATTAGTGGTTGGATTGGACCGATGCAAGGCGTCAACGAATGTGTTTTCGCTGTTGCTGAGAAGAATAAAAGGCATTGAGGCAGTAGCGTGGTATGCATCAGATACAGGGAACATTATTGGATAATAACGTGAAAAATGACGGCTCAAATTATCATTTTTCTTTAAAGTTTCCATCTTTAAATTTAAAAATATTCTTTTTGGTCATTGGATCAAGGAATAAGCTGTCCTACGGTTTCTTTTTGCAAAGAAAATGGCTACAGCTTTACCATTAAGCACTGTTGTATATTGTGTTATTTCGATTAAGTGGTGGTAGCGAAAAATGCTAAAATTTTTACTAAATGACCTCAGAGACGGTTCAACAACATTGAGGTTAAATGTAAAACGATTTATTATTTAATTCAATCGAATTATTAACTCTAAAAAGGGTTTTATAAATTTTTTGTCAAACTAATACGATCAAGGATATCTTTCCAAGGGCGCGAACCGGGTGGCACCCGTTTATTGCAGAAAAATGCCATCCCAACTAGGATAAGCCATCGAATACACTAGTATCTCTCGAGCGAGGGTGAAAGGGAGCGAGCTGGTTTTATAAAGTCGGGTTTTTGTGTAATCACTAGTAGCAAACTTTGTGATTTCTGTATATACTGCATTAAAATCTCTGTAATCCTTAACCCATTTCAACCCTAAACCCATTGAAAACAGCGGACAGAATTAACTGCACTAAACGCATTTGCGCACGCACGTAAATGCATTTAAACGCTTTTGCGTGCGTGCGTGCGCGTTTAAACGTGTTTCCGTACATGTATGTTTAAACTTGTTTGCATGCGTGTGCGTTTAAATGCGTTTGCATGCTTGCGCGTTTAAATGCGTTTGCGTGCTTGCGCCTTTAAACGCATTTGAGTGCAGTTCATTCTCTCTTACTATATTCGTGCTTGTCTCTAGATAACCAAACCATCGCATTCATTGTACCGAAAAACCTATACACGAGCACTCTTGATACCTGATACCCTCTACGCAGTAAATAAATAAGATCACCTGCAATGGGGCTCATTCACACTAAACGCAATGAATTCATTTGAATTGGATTAGATTCTTAATAGCCAAATCATTGCATTCAACCTCCATAAAATCTATACCTATGTAGACCATTCTTGAAGCCCTGTACGCAACACATAACCAAACATATAAAAGCGCACTACATTTTGAATTGGGTTCCTCTACAGTAAACCCTTTGAAACCCCATTGCCAAAATTTAAAAATCGCTATTTCATGCAAAGCGTAGACGAACGATATTCTGGCCCCAGCGGCCCAATAGTAGTCCAGCAAAAAGTCGTCAGCAAAGTTGTAGATCACTATGAGCAAATTCTGTCTGCGAAGCACTGGCACCCTTGTGGCCAGATTTGACAAACAACCCGTAAAATCAGCTTATTTTTACTATTTTGGTTAGGGAGATGGGGTTCTCAACTATATTATTGTTTACTGCTAAATATTTGCTGTAAAACGTACAGTGGCTGTTCCTTTTGATTTCATCGATTAAGTCAATGGTGTACTGGTTCCGACTGAGCACCGAAAGCAATTTAGCTCAAGTGCCTAAAGCCATTCCGCCTTTGATCGGGCCAACTGAGTCACCATTGTATAATGTTTGACAGTACTTACTCATTTCGGTTATGGCTTTATTTAAGAATTCGAATAAGTTTGTGTATATATTCATTCAGTTGTACCCTCTGACACTTTGTATAACGATATTGTTCGCGAAAATGTATTTCAAGCCACTCTATCTGAATTTTCGTACAGTGAGCGTTTTTTTCAATCTACGCTGTTTACATCAATGATCGCTTTAGCAAAATGGGACGCTGGTGGGATAGCCAACAAAAAAGGAGGGGCAAATTTTGAAGGTCGTGGTGCAAATCACTTATTACAAAAGCATATTACCTTCGTTCGCAAGGACAGCGGCAAAACTGTTAAAAAATGTAATTCCTTTTTCTAACGTTGTAATGTACCGCCCGCAGGGTTACCTGGGCCCTCAAATCTCGCTAACGGTGGCGTAAATTTCAATATACTACACATCTCAGTTCTCTCATCAAGCCGAGTCGAATGGTACCAAACATGGCCATTTTCCAAAGAAAACATTTTTGGGTTCCCAAGGGGGGACCAAATCGAACAAAAATTTCAGGAAATGAGTATTTTCCGAACCTTCTCATCGAGCTGAATAGATTGGTACCAAAATAGCTCTCTATCTTCCAAATTGACCAAATTCTGGCTGGGGGATAATGGAAAAGAAGCCAACCAACAGCTCATCCATCTGCGTGATCGCGGAATATACCACAGTGCTAATGAATGCGGAACACTGGCCTCAGCCAAAGACACACATAGGGCCTCTGACTGCTGCGAATTACCTAGTGGAGACTCAACTTAAAGATTGTAGATGTTCGGATCAATTTAAAACATAGTTTACTATTGAAGCTTAGGTACAGTAAACTCGATATTTTACTAAAATTGTACCAACTTCTGCTGGTTTAAAGGTGGTTCTACCATCTTCGCGCGTAATGTGGATGCCGCTATTCTCAAAAAGGTCGAGCAGCGACCCAATGTAACACGTGTTTTTATGGTTTTTGTTTTAACAATATTGTTTTATTTGCTGCATGTGGTTATCTTGCATGGACCATTTGGTATTGTAAGTTTCCGCATGTCCAGACTATTAACCCATGCTGACGATTAGAATTTTTGGCAGGATTGGTTGTGGCGAAAATCTGCCATCTCACTTTAAATGGGATTTGACGAAGCTTTCGTAGTCATCTTGTGTTTGGTAAGCAGACACCATCCATTCTATTTGGAATCATTCCGTAATGCCTTCAGTGCGTCTTCACAATACAACTACATTTTGTATTGCATAGTCTGGGAAATGAATTTCGCATCAATGTGTTAGTTTGACAGCTGTAAAAAGGAGTGTGGGAGTTGGTGCAAGCTGTAGTTTCATAAGCTTCGCTTAGATGTAATCGCTTGCTAATGAAACTACCTGACTATTAAATTAGCTCATAGCGATTGTAAATATTTAAGATTTTATGCATGAAAACATTTTCGCCAAAAGTATGTGTCTGCGAAGAGAGTCGAAATTAAATTCTGCGACACGGAACGACAAGTGTAGCTGAAAAAATACAGTCATGGCCACAAATAAGTACAAAATAATCGAACGATTTCGATCAAACGAAATTTCGATCGTTTTCGATTTTCGCACAATTAGGTAAATTTTAAATTTTCGTTTTCGATTAAACGAAATTTCGATCGATTACGATCAAACGAATTTTCGATCGATTGTGATTTCGATCGGTTTTCGATTGCACTTATTTCTGGCCGCGACTGTAAAGTCTGACTGTGTATATTAGTTTCCTCAATTCTTTAGCTATCTGGTTTCCAATCTATTGTGGTGACTTGTACTTGGCAACATTAGAAAAGATTCTGTTGTTTCAGTTGAGGGCCATGGTTAAAGAGGGCCGCTCCATCTTTCTATGTCAGCATTACAGCGAGATTATTACTTCGATTTTCTTGACGCAACGACGTAAATGTATCAGATTTAAAGCTGTAAATTTGAAACTTGTTTTTTTCTGACTTTCAAAACTGCCAACATTACCTGAGGCAATGGGCTGGGGGTTCCTCGGTTCGAAACTGAGGAGATCAAAAATACATGGGGGCGATTCCCGCAGCTTAACCATAAATAATTGTTATATAACGTCACAAATATGTAATCTAGTATAACTGAATGCAGTTGTGGTTACATAAAAAAGAAATTTTAGCGATTTTTGCCCCAATGTGGAAAATTTGCGAATCTTTTATTCGAAACAGGAAAAACCGTTGTTTTATCCAATCAGAGAAAAATTCGGCTATTTTTTGTGGCGCAAGAGAGTACCTGTGGGAGCGTCGAAACACCTATGCGCCCCCCTATTTAAAGAAGAGTCTATAATGGCTGAAATTAAGTATTTACTGCAATATATCTTTGACGTCTATATCGTACAACGTCTTGTTTATTTTGCACTTCCATCTTCAGTGCACATTTCTGGTCAAATAACGTGGGCCAGTTGATATATCGAGCGAAATTCTTGTGCTTGCCCAGCTGTTTAATGCCTTATGATATATACTTAAATGTCGCAACACCAATAACGTTTCACATATTTTATGCGCGAGTAAACTTAAGTGACCCTACCAGCCGTTTTATTTTGTAATTTTGCATAAAAATTGTCATGGAACGCTTTTTTCTTCAATTGAAATTCGCCGTAGAACTGTTCGCGATTGAAATCTAACCATGATGCGGAAATACAAGTAAATTTACCAAATTTTTGGGAACGAAAATTTGTCGAATTTGAATTATACCGGTTTGTTTGCAAACACCATGAGCTTAACTATAGTACCGATTTGGTGTCACTTTTGCATTGAATTTGTTCGCGAACACTGAATATTCCAAATTTAAATAATTGGGCATTACTGAACCGAATTTTTGCACATTGAAAACGCCGAAATTTTGTTCGAACACAGCCTTAATTTCTGGCACTTGAATCCGATTTAGCCAATTTCCGGTTAGCGAAAAACAATGAAATTCAGCCTTTTTTCCGTAACAAGGGTAAAAAATGGCGTGGTTGGTGAGCTCACTTTAAGTTTACTCACGCATTAAGTAACAACATTGAACTCACTCGATTTCCACTTTTTTAATACTTCAAGAAGGTCTAATTTTACCAGCTAACGCCATGCATGAATTTACAACATACATTGGCAGGGTGCTCGTGGGGTTGACATTTCCATCCCCACCCCATACCCATCCCCGCCAAATCGAATTAAGATCGCCGGCGATCCCCGTGGGAATTTTTATACCTTTTCAATGAGTCAGTGTCAGACTTTTAGAATAGAAAGCCAGGGTATTGAAACAATTATACATATTTGGAATCAACTCTGTGGTTTAGGTCGGAGATTTTAGAGTTTTGTACACCGTGGCGACGTGCTCCGTGCAAGTTAAATGAAGTTCATGAATCTACAGAACGTATTTTCCATCCTTATGCGGCGGAGAACTCACTGAATTCAAAGATTGGAGAAGTATGAGCTTCTGAAGCGGGACGCTCTGTTCTCTTTCTCTCTCTGGGCGGAAATATGGTGGAAATGAAGGAGTTTGTCAGCAATAACCGCAACATTAGTACAATAAATCCTTCCATGTCCATAATGAATGAAACTCTGCTATGGTCCACGGTTGGCGAACCCACGGACGCCCCATCGCCATAGCGGCCACGCCCGATAGCTGAGCAGAGTACAGCCACGGACCCCAATTTCCCTGTCAGATACTAAAACTCTGACATTTTGGGAGTTACTGGGGCTAGATACATGCTCTCTAGCTTCAGCGCATGATACATACAGCTCTCATGCTCATTAAGTCTCATACTAGATACCTTGACTCTCTAGTATGATGTTGGGGGTACTAGCTTCCTGCTGCATGATACTGTTCTCATGCTTTATTAAGACTCATATGTGTAATTCTTGAGTTCACCGTAGCCATAGAAACAGAAAGTAGCGAATGATAATTCTCTTTCTTACCGGTGTATGTCAGTTACATGACTTCGCCCGCCATTCGGTAAACTTCGGCAACTGAACCATTCAATTCGTTGATGCAGTTCCCCACAATTAGGGCACCTTGGCGAGCCAGGTGATAACTGTCCTTAGCAAAAAGAGGCCGAATCGAATTCGTCGCCGTCGAAAACGTAACATGTGGTGTTGAGAAAGACGAAGTTGTTAATGTCGGCATTGAGTTCATCAAAAAAAGCAGTTCATTTTATATGCTGTCTGTCTCTCTGGTTTGGATTGACGGCACCACGTAGGCACGTTAGGCTGAACTTCACGATGCTGCCAGCGGCTGAGCAAAAATTGCGGAGGGAAGGTACGGAGATTCGGACGAAAATAGTATCAGGATGATTTTCACATACCCGAAAAATAACGGAACGCGCGTTTCGGATGATAGTGGGTATTCGACGAGGTACGCGCTGCCTCCGACTCTTTCCAGGAACCTTTCGTATTTCGGACGGTCGCTTGGCCAAGTCATTAACATACATATATATGGCCTGCAAAATTGGTAAATTTGGGTTATAAAACTGAGAGAATTGGACCCACAGGTCCGATTTTGGGGATTTCAGGTCAGAAATGTTCATTTTGGGCCATTTTAGAATAACAGAATCTCAAGAAATCGCACGAAGCGCGGAAAATTTTTTGCATAGCGTTATAATGGTGGAAAAATTTTCATAGGTCGGGTCGGTTGGGAGGCAATGGCCCCCTTGGCTACGCCTTTGGTTTGGTTGTGTACAAGCTGCAGCAAGGTGACGACCAGCAGAACCAGTTGCCATGACACGATCACATTCAGCATAACAAACAACCGTAGAAAAATCCCCACCGCGGGGTGGGATCCCCACGACATCAAAATTAATCCCCGTCCCCATGGGGATCCCCATCAACACGAGCACCCTGCACATTGGCTCTTCAATGTATTTTAATAGTCATGACACGGCAGGACGCTTTCATAAACACCAATGATTTCGTATAGCTAACCATCAGGTTGTTGGATCATGGATTTGCATGGAATTAAAAAATATGTACTGCCCAGAGCAAACACTACGTGCTCTCTCTGAAGCAGTTTATTTTACACAGTTTTGTTACATTCAAAATATCGAGCGAACTACTCGCTCGGTCGAACGCCTACACTCATTTTATTCTTAGTGAATACAGTAGTAATAATAGATTTTTGGTCGTAAAGTATTTTTATATAGTAATTTTTTTATTCTGCTATATTAGGGTTCTGCACAGAAATACGTGGCTTCTGGAACTCAAACTGTTATGACCAGTGATCACTTTGCGGATTCGTTGATTGCTTTGGAATTGGCAATGGCGCTCTTGGACGATCAAAATGAAAAAGACGAGGTCATTCGGAAGTGTCCCACGCTTTATAAATGTTTGAAAGAATTGTTGAACCAATTATATTAACTAGTGTCACCGCTGCGGGGTGATGTAACTTTTCTCGTATAACTTTCGTTTGATATGTAATACTGCAGAAACCATGTATCCTGTAAAGATAGCCCCCATTCCGAAATTGACCAGTTTTGAAGATACAGCGTCCATTTAATATTCAACTCAGTCCCAGTCTTGGTTCAGAAAATATCCGTTTCGGCTATTTTTATGGCAAAAAATATTTGCTTTTATAATGGTATATACTACTTCCTTGGTAACAAAATTTTGGAAATATTTTTTATCGATAAATGTGTAATTATATATATCATTCGAACCGCATAGACGACGGGAACAGGAAATGGTGTTAAATCAGCTTAATTAACTCATGGGTTAACGATTTGTTAATACCCTAATTCTTTAACTCGTGAACCGATCCAGCGGATTTTTACCGCCTTTCGACTTAGCTCTCTCGTGCTGTTCGAATAATATATAAAATTATACATTGCATTCACCGAGAAAAAATTTCGGAAATTCTGAGAACTAACGAGGAACATTGTTAATTTAAATAATTGAAAATTTTGTTATAACAATGACCGAAATTGACATTTTCTGAACCAGCTGGTCTAGCGGAGTCGAATCATACTAAAATTACAGCTGTATCTTCAAAATCCACCAATTTCGGGCTGGTGGGGAGGTTATCCGAAAGCACCCGAAAAAAATTTATATCCTTTTACGCTTGCTGTGTTTTATTTTATCGCGAATGACGTATGTTTTTATATCATTAGTGTATGTAGCTGATATTGACACTGTGCGATGTACACTTCGATCATAGATATTGTTATAAATAGCGTAGCATTTTTGTACCGTGCATCGCCTCCAGAAATAATCGCTGCTCTAACCATAGCGCTGAAAAAGAGATTGTTCCTGTAGTGGCCAGTATCTTAGCAATAAATAAATATGCTCATAACGCTGTTTTTCTCGTATATAACGAAAACCGTGCCACAAATTCGACAATAGGAGTTTTGACCCAAGTAACCCCGAGGAAGGGTACGTTACAACATTAGAAAAATAACAGCTTTGAGCGGAGGGTTTGGGATTGGGTGCTTCCGACTTATTCTTAGTGCATGACTCATAAGGACCTTAGCTAAGGCTAAGCCTTAGCTAATCGAGAACGGCATGGCCTGCATTTCATTTCCGCTACTCAGGGTTATTTGGGCCGAAGTTTTCATGCCACAAAGATTGTTTTTTTGCATAGCTACCACAGTGGTTTTAAGATTTTATTAACATTTAAGACTGTATTTGTGCGATATAGTTTAAGTAATACTAATCCTTACTTTTCGAGTCTAGAGACAAATATTTTCTATGTAACACAATCTGTTAAAATTGAACGTATATATATAATAAGCGCCTACGTCGACCAAACCAGTTGCCGTAAAAATTGTTGGACTAATCATAATTAAGGAAATACAGAAACCGGATCCTTATACCTAGCTATGTAATAATTTGCCGTTATACTAGTAAACCACAATATGATAATGCAAAAACGAGCAGAAATTCGTTAGACCCATCGGCGTCAAGCTTTAGCTTGTATGTAGCTAAAACTTGTAAAAGGCGCAACTATCTATATCTGCAACAACATTACACAGAGCATTACGATTCCTTTCAATTAAGCTGTGGATTTGGTACAAAAATTGTTTATTTTTCTCGAATTTCGTGCGCTGAAGGCTCAACGGTAGCTGGGTATATTTTTAACAGTCTGTTTCGGCTGCTAAACTGATGGGCGACTAAGCTTAAAGTTACTCCACTAACCATCCTATTTTGCAATTCTCGATGTCGACTCCGCATACATTGCTATGGAACAAATAGGATATTCGATTCAGCGCAGACTTAAAGGTTTTCATTCGGGTTATGAAAGTTCGTAACATTTCATAGCGTCGAAACAGGATTCTCCTCTGTTCGCGAACAAATTTAATGTAACTGTGACGTCATAAACGGGACGGTCCTATTATTTATCAATTACTGTTCGCGAACAAGCACCTTGTTAATGCAAATCCGACAAAATTATGTTCGCGAACAAAAAGTAGCATTTTCTGACCGATAAGAAAATTTTCGACGACGAAAATTTTTTACAAAAAGCAAAATAGTCCTTTCAAGTTTAGTCGCGCATGAGATATAACCGCTGCCGATTAGTACAAACGTACTAGCATTGCTTGACTGTTTATGAACGTTGGGGTTTGGCTGCGTGAAAGTGCATCTTTTTGTATCGGGCCAGAAGTCCCCGTGACAGAATTCTGCCTAGGTGCACACATCTTTTAAGCTAAATGATGCATAATGTCAATATCACCTCAATTACTGTCCCTGGCGTTTCTTCTGTGTAGTGATGTGTCGCTTATATATAATCACTAATCGTGTCCTGTTTTTTATTTAATAAACAGCGTGTCTATGTAGGAGTGTATCGCTTATTTTCACTCATTGATTATGTCATCCCTTTTTATTCAGTAAACAGCGTGAAAGTCTACTGTAATTTTTAGAGCGATCACAGTTTTGGCCCATGTCAACTTTAAGGGCCGAACGTTATAGAATTGCAATATATTGTGGCGGCATATCCGAATGTAGTTGAGCATTCGAGTTCTATTTCAACACATCTGGTCAAAATTAGTACACATGTTACATCAGATTTAGCTGAACACCGATTTGAATTTTTCTAATAGCACGGTTAGCTTATATTTTTGCTATTGGTGGTCAGGAACTTCAAGGAAAGATTTGATGTACCGAAAACGTTGACGAAACGCATGATTAAGTTGCAAAGCCTATGGCAAGCGCTTAGGGTTTTTGTAATGCCTATTTATTCCACCCCTCCCCGGTCGTTAGCGGCAGAATAACGACGGCCTAGCCGCCAGCACTAGTTTTAAGTTTATGTAATTTTCGTATGTTACTTTCGCCTTGCGTTTGGTAAATTGTGCCTTTGTAAGATTTTACCGTCGCATTTGTCAGGTTAGATACTTCGCTGAGCGCGGTAGTTTTATCATCGCGCCGTATCATCGATTAAAGATCAACCTGTTTCCACATCAATGATGTGTTAGCGTTTTTGATTGTGTTGTAGCGATAGCTGTAGTTACTGGTTTCAATGCATCTTCTAAAACACCCCAGATGTAATACGAATAAATTAGCATTAGATTTTTTGTGCGGAAAACTGCAGTAAAATGTTTTGTGTGGCGCCCATTCCCTTAAGTGAGACCGGAGCACATTTTGAACTGTTGTAATGATGAAATTTATCGTATCGAGTCTGCAGTAATGTTGTGAGCTCGCTTTACGGGTTTCTGTAGGAACCTGATAACATCTCGACAGATCAGTGACTTACATACGCCGTTACAACAATGCAGTCGAGATCGATTCCTGGTGGCTAGATATATACACAAATTATATAATCAGTACTTTCTAAATATATTTCGACAAACTATTCCTGTTTCCTCCACGTCACGAGTTTCCCGCAGTCAGGTAACCAGCTTGCGACGGAGCGACACCTCCATTAGGAAAACAGTTGAAAAATCTCATACGCTTAAACTGCATAGCGGCTTCGCATTGGTAATCAACAAATACAACTGGGAATTGAAGTGAATGTGTTTATCAGTTTCCTTAATAGCGATATTGTCTCGGATATTTGGCTTTTGCAAAAGTTATGTAAATTTCTTGTAAATGAAAATGTTATAAATACAAAATGTTTTGCACCATCTGGAATAGGCGTCCCAACCTGAATTTAACTTGATTTTCCTGAGGCAGGTCTGGTTACGAGCATGTGTTCCCGTTTGCTATTTTTCAACATATCTTAAGCGTTGCTGAAACTCACAATCAAGCGTTTGGTACCAGAAACGCTGCTAAAAGTGAAAAGTTCTATGTACTAATCAGAACCATGTTATTTGAAACATCGTGTTTGATTATCTCCATTACGTATGTTTTGTTATGTTCTGTTAATTTATAATATCGCATGTGCTTATTTTTATATATTTTTAAATATCTTTTAATGTATATCCCTTTCATGCCCGAATTAATTTGAGTATCGTGCAATGTTTGACAAACTCAAGCCTGCGCTAGGGATCGAACCCGAAACGTACGGTTGAAACTTGTGTACACAAACCACTGAACTATCTGAGAGCTGTTGCTCGGTTCCTTAAGGAACCTCACATTGCGCGCGAATAACAACGCACTTCAAACTTACGATATACGACAAACTCAGTAAACACAACGAGTCGCAATGTGCGTTGGGTCCATTTGGACCTTACGGGCTGAGTGGGTTAGCCCTCTGATTTCGTTAGCGAAACTTACTGCTTACTTCTCTCGTGTAAATAAGAAATAAGAAGACCTGACGTCTCAATTGCAGTAGACGACATTCAACAATTACCAAAACGTTTTGCCGTATGTCACTTAAAAATGTGGAGCCATTATTAAAATTCCTTTGAATTCAAGTATATCACTCTCTTTACTTCTATTCGTTGTTCCATTCATGTTTTTCTGTTAATAGGCTCGTTTGAACTTGAATATATAGTCGTATGTTTATTTCTACGGTCATTTCAAATGATCTATGGTGTCTCTGCGGTGTTGGTGTGCAATTGTTATAGAGATTTCGATTCGACATTTCCTAACGGTCACCAATCATGAGAGATGATGATTCATTCGGAGTTTAAAATTAACGAAATCAAAGACATGCTATCCGCCCGTTTTCTCTAAAGGTCAGTCTCAGACATTTGATACCGTTATTCTATATATAACATTCTATATATCTAAAATATAACAAATGAAATCGGTAGTCAAATTGTAATTAACAATTACCTCGGATAAAAGATCCTTGTTTTTGTTAATCATAAAAGTGTAAATCTAACACAGTCATGCGATTCAATCTTACAGCGTTCGCGCAATTTTATTTTATTTACTATTTATCGTATTCAAATTTTCTAACCTACGAATCAAGTACTGTCTGTACTTTTATAATTTCAATGTTCTCAATATTAAAATTAACCAAATCTCCCAGAGCCAAAATTTCTGTTTTGACTTAATTACTAACTTAAGAATCCACTACCCCATTTCCACAAATTCCACACTTACAACTCCCCGATTTCATAATTGTACATGTTCCCATTTTCACGAATTCACAGATTTTTCAGTTTACTCAAATCCCAAAATGTTCGGCTCACTATTTCCAGGTTCCCATGTTCTAAAATTCCCAGGTTCCGTAAATTCGTTTATACGCAAACTGTCACATTCCAGAATTCCAACATTCCCAGATTCCATAAATTTCCCTGCTTTTTCATAATTTCGAATTCCCGGGTTCCTAGATTCTGCAAATATATAATTTTGCAAGTTCAAATATTCCCCGTTTCTCAAGTTCCTACACTACCTAAAGGCTGACATTCCCTTATTCCATTAAATTCTCATATTTCAAAATTCCCGAATTCCCTATATTCCAACATTTTCAAAATTCCGAAATTCCAAAATGCTCAGGTTCCCAAATTCTTTAAAATTAAAACATTTTCAAAATTCTCAGATTCCAAAATGTTCTTATTTCGTTTCGTTGGATGCTGACATTGACTAAATGTTTAGCAAATTCTCGGAAGATGGGAATTTTTATTTCATGAAATCCCTGGAATTTGGTAAGCCCCTGAGGGTCTGGTATAGGTCGAACTTTTTTTGCATCTCCTGTCCAGATTTACCCTAAGCCAACTCGATTTCTCCGGCAATCCCAAGCCACCAACCTTTCTCGTACCACGCGTCTTTTCTCTTCTTTTCTTTGCACTCTTTCTAATCGACCTTCTCGATCGCTGTTTTTCATTCCGATCGTTTTCACCTTTAGGATTTTGTTATACTCTCTGTACGATCTTTTAGCCGTTTCGTTTCTTTTCCTTTTTCTTTCCTTGTCCTTTGTTTGTCTAACTCTCTTTCTCATTTGTCCTCCTTTCTCTTTAATCAAATAGATAATAATTAATATTTAATCATAAGCTTAATAACAAGGATCACAGACTGATACATATATATGTGTACATATGTAGTAGGACCAGTTCAGGCCTAATGGATCCTATTTGCATCACGTTCCCCGCTGTGGTGTCCGGACGACCCCGGCTTCCCCGACCCCCCTCCTGAACCGCTGGTTGACTGACGTAAGGGAACCGGTTAGCTCAGCAGGCCTCGGGCGGGTTAACCAGGCGTGGCCTGACCCCTACGTTGGCTTACGTGATAGTTCGATGGAGGTGCCCCGAGTAAGGGCCAACCTTGAAGCCTGCTTACAGGTAGTATGGCTGACCCACCTTTCCTTCATCTTCCCGAAATTCCCTTTGCTTATGGTCCCGCCTTCCCGTGATTACAAGCGCGGATCTGCTCTTGGTGGCCCTTTTCTAATCCAGGCCTTGCAAAAACACGGTAGCTGTATGGGTATCCCGAGATCCGCTACCTTGTCTGAGTTAAGGTAAGGAATCTACGGCGCTTTTGGAAATTTTCTCCGTGAGACTATTTCATCAGTACTCTGTCAAACAGGCTGTTTTCCTCGGATTACAATTCTTGGTGCTTAATAGCTTGTCCACTCACTTTCTCTAATTCCTTATCCTGCTAATTATCGTTTATTCATATGACCAAACACCACAGCTATACTTTATTAATTGAGTCCAAATATCAATTTAGCGGCATATTATAGTGCGAGGGCACATCAACATACAACAGAACAAAATATGGAATAATAGTTTTATGTTACGATCGCATTACGGTAACATTATATTCAAGGGTAGCGCGCCCATAAGCTAGGTCGATACGTGAGATTCCCCTCTGCATTTGTGATTAGAATCGGAACCCTCGCCCCCAATCAACCCCGAGCCATCTCTGCTTTCTAGATCCACACTTTGTGATATGTTTTATTCATCAAAACTCGGTCGAGTAGTAGAATGGCCACCACTAAGAAAGAAAACAGCACCACCAGCTGCTGTCTGTTATCGTTTACTCGTGCTTGAAACCTAAAGTGAGCTTTGCTTGTGAACTGGGTAATTACCGGAGCATTGAACCACATAGCTCACATCAAGCCACGAGATCGTCGGCGTGCGACCAATATCCTTCGATCTTAAAATTACGGTCACTGAAACTAACCGAAGAGCTAGATGGGTGCGTGTGGTTCTAGGGTCAATGCAGAGTCCACTAATTTCGGCGCAACGGTGCCTGCCCAATGTATTTCGATTTTAAAAAAGAAACGCAGACATGGCTCAGCACGGCTTGACAACACACATCTGGGCTTTTCACGTGATAGCAAACGTGCTACTTTTGATATCTCACGAAGGCAGAAGCTCAGATTTGCGGGAGCGGTCTCGGTGGCTTTTTGGATTGTTCAATCTTCCCGGGGTTGGAGTGGACTCTATCTCCTTTTTGTTTTGTTACATCAGCTAGAATCGAATTATCGTTTTTCGCCGGTCCGAAGTCATTTGCATAGCCTGAAGCCTGCGCAAGGCTTCCATCCCGCTTCTTATCTGATTACATTAAAAATCGGTAGCGTTTATTCGATAACTGAATGTCAAAAGGTAGTTTCCATTGAAGCCTAACAGGGAGTTGGATGGGAGATAATGTCCAATGGGCTAGGATACGTCACTGAGCATTCGGAGCGGTTGCGTCGCCCACCAAAGTTAGTTTCTTTTTCAAGATAAGACGGGACTCCCTACTGTAGCTGTACGGCTTGGTACTGCTTGTCAAAGTTTTCAAAGATAGGGTCGCTCTCAGCGGTGTGAAAAACTCACGAGGCACTGACTCGAATTCTTATGGATGCTTCAACGGAGGTCCATCTGTTAGAATTTTGAAGCTCTTCTCCTTCAGCCTACTTTGCAAATGAGTTCTTCCGAAGAACCTAAGTTCTCTCCGCGATTCTCCAATCATGTGTGTCTCTATGCGTAAATAGAAGCTTAACTTTGCCTTTGCATTGCCATTAGCTGAAGTGAACCTGTAGCCACTTGCTCACTGACAGCCTGCACCGGGGCGGACCAGCATCCCTCCGAGACGCCGCCCCCCTGAGTCCAGAAAGATGCCCCCGCCGGAGGGGCGCGGGGGGGGGAGGGGAGGGGGAAAGAGATGGGCGGGAGCCCGGTGACGCGCCGCCCCCCCCCACCCCCAGAGCGCGCCCCCCTCCACCCGCTCCCCCGCGCTGTGCCGCCCCGTCCCCCTCCAAGCGCGGGCGGGGTGCAGGAGAAAGCGGGCGCGCGCCCGGCCGCGCTCCCTCCCATAGCGCGCGCCTCCATTTGCTTCTGCTTTGTCTTTTTAATGGTAATTTGCAATGAGGGAAAGCACAAAGCTAATTTGCTGGTCCCCCCCCCCCTTTGTCTTATCCTTAACGCTAAACGCAATCACCCTAGGTGTTGGTTCCCCACGGGGAAATTGCTTGATTAGTCGTGTCCCTTTGATCTTCACACCCTTTTATCAAGCCCCGTATTATGCGGCATTTACGTTATAAGTTGCCCGGCATGTGGAAGATTTGTCTACCGTTAGTCTAGAGCATACCATGTAATAGTGCACAGCATATACCAACACAGTATTGAAAAAATGATGGTGTATGTAACACCGTCAAACTAAGCACTGTAGCTAGCCCTAGCTACAGTATTTTAATAACGGTGTATCGGACGCCATGCTGTTAATAATATTTTTTGAACAGTGTAACTAGTACCCCTAATAGTTTTGTATAGTGTTCTACTGGCACAGTTACATAAAATGAAAACTTTATCGTCGTGCTGGAAACTTTATGGCTTATTGGTTCTAATCATTGCATTTGTGAAATCGCAAGCTGTTGTTTCGTTTGAGTTGCTAAAAAGTGAAGGTACTGATGAGTTTACGAAACGCAAATTTTTATCCAAAAACAGCATTGCTATAATCGTGGTATTGCCGATGATACGCCTTCTTCAGCTAGTCAGGCATTACAAGAATCGGTTTTATTCAATAATTGGTTTACACAATTAAAACTTCAAGACTCCGTCAAATATTTAGTTCCTTTATGTGGGCCCACTAAAATTACATATGTTTGGGTTATTCTTTTATCTGAATGTAGCTTATAAAACCTAAAATACTACTTTCTATTCCGTATTATCTAATGAGATAAGTTTTTTCCTGTAGCTGTGGTGGGACTAAAGAAAAATATAAGATTCTAGGGCATGGAAGTTTGACGATTAATCGGGTAGTCTTCCATGAGTACCATGGGTAAATTTAATAATTTAGTTTGTGAGCCCAGGTTTCATACATTATACAATTATTCGAGCGAAAAACTTAAAATCATACGTTTGGGAGAACCTTAATATATTTGCTACTCTAGAGACATCAACAGGCCCCAGCTGTAGTGTAAAAATAAACAGCTCAAGATCGAACTGAACAAATTTGATAGACTTTTATTAGGAAACAGAGAGCAATTACAAAACAATATTTAATCAAATTACGTATACTTAGCAACCTTCGCGCCGTTTACAGCTAGTACTGAAAACTGCACATACATCAATTTTTCGTGCCTACTGCTCAGTTTTAATATTCCAATAAAATAATTTTGGAGGCTTTCCGAAACTTTAAAGATGAGGTAGTCGTGAATATGAATATTGCGTTTTAATAAACACTAATGTCAATCTACTTGAGGTACCCCCAATCATAGATTTTAATCAATACCGTTGCGAGCACATTGAATGTGAACTTTCAGTTGATCCGAGTAGTGTTATTGCAAAATTTCAACAATCTGGCAGTTTTAGATGTCGGCGTGCAAGTATTTTAACCCATTAATGCCCACCGGTCATAAAGCTGGACAGCTCATATAAAAAACCGCTGTGCTAACTAAGCTTGTCGTATTTCTGTTTGGACGCGCGTTATTATTATTTCGTTATCTTTGCGGGATGTTTTAAGGAACCGATCAACAGCTGCTACATAGCTCTAGTTGTTTGCGTAGGCCGCTCGCAATAGTACGGCGGGTTCAATCCTGTGCACCGATTAGAGTTCAATCGCACGATAGGTAATCGAACTAAGCAACATCTTCTAGAGAGTTCCAAACATATTACAATCCACAAATGAATTCCAACTTTACGGTGTTAAATAAATATCAAGTCGACAATTATTTCTGTTAGCAACATTTGTTTAAGTCTACGGCTATCCTACGTGATAAATTCTATATAGGTGTGACATCCGAGACCCAAAAGGTAGTTTTGATTTTGACCTTGAAAATGCGCAGCAAGATGAAATTTTGGCAACTTTGTACAATCTGTAATACATTTCATGCTAATATCAAAATTGTGCCGCCAAGGCGATACCTTTACAACTTGTGAACAATTTTAATTTCTAACGATTGTGATACATGGCATTATTTTTGCGGTCTCCTTGAAGCAAACACAAGATAAACTATTATAATGGTATTAGAATTTTTTTAATTTTTGATCCCATAACACCAAGTCTTCGTACGTACAGTAAATCTTAAACAGTCCTTCTGTTTTCCTTATCAGGAGTTAGTGCCGCTTTAGAATTAGATCCAACCACACAGCAGCGTAACAAGAAACTTGTCCGCGCGCAGCACAGAAATTGGTGATGCAAAGTTTAAATACACCTGCCGCACATTAACGTGTTTCGCTTGTGCTCTCGTATTTCATGAGAGATGGGCGTAGATACAGTCCCCTTAGCTTCAAACACCGACATGACTTGGGAGAGTGGCTTACCTATGATTTAGGGAAGGGCATACTGCACTGCGCGCTGTCCTGCGCATTTTACTTATGAAACAATCCCTTTCTTTTCTGAACTGCAAACTGATAGTTGAGTTAATTATATTGTCGTATTTCACCAAATTTAAAAAATATAAATTTATTCCGTGGGAAAACTAACGAATGCGAAAAAACTTTGAGCTTGCTGTTTAAATTAACTGTGTATACATATAGAATGCTTAGTAGCAAACCAATTAAAACTATATAAAGAAAAAGCAATTATTGGGATACTATGCTGGACGGTTTATCGGTAACGCCCGAAGCTCTAGGGAAAATGTGGTCGGTTTAAGTGTTCCCCAGGGGGTAAAGCGGCCGGGGGGGGGTAGCGGTACATTCAGGCCCCGATAGATACGGCGCTGCTAGAAGGGATCAGGCCACCTGTCGAGGGAGTTTCTCGCCGAAGTGGGTGGTATCCGACGCCTAAATGTGGTAACCCTCAAACCGCTATGAGCATGCATGGTTATCAATGCTGTAATAATCGACATAAAAGAGGAAAGTGTAAAAAGCAATTTTCGGAACATAAAGCAATGCAGTAATGTATGGTTAAAGTTCACAGGAATCGTTTGAACTTTCGGTATCGTAATCTTTGTATCTAGATATTCCGGCGCACGTTATCCATGTCTTAGCACATTTGCCGTCGTTGGCTCTGTGACCTTTTCTTCCCACAACTATGGAACGCAAACGCTTGATGAATTTTAAAGCTAAACAAAAATAGTTTATAATTTGAAAAATAAGAACATTGTTACGCAATCAAACACATTACCACCATGGTTTGGCGTGCTCCAGCGTAACCGATAGTGCTACATATATGCACATCTATATAATGATGTGATTGAATATACTTGTGACACTCAAATACATATGCGGACACCTATAAGCTAGCGTGGTGTCTTTATGCATCATCCTAATTGACAGTACAGCAGGCATATCGATTTAATGTTATCGCAAACAAAAATATACTATGAAATCAGCTACAAGAATTTGGCAGTTCCAGAAAATTGACTATTCTCGTTGGTACTTGCTACAAAACAACTGATCAAACAAGTATAATAACAATATTATCCGCTTGAGAGAAACACCGGTGTTGCGACCATATGAAACACAAACAACATAAACATTAACAGAGCGTGCTTCCATTACACCCATTGTCACAAACGCAATAACCAATTGGTGAAAAAATTGAGAATTTCGAGTGAAATGTTTGTAAAATGCCGCATCGTTATTCACTTTATGCACACCAAACTTATGCGTGAGTAATCTTAAAGTGGACCAGGAAAACATTCCATTTTGTAATAACCGATGTCGAATCGCAAACCATTGTAACGGAAATAATGCTGAATTTCGCCGAGTTTTTCGCTAACTGAAAATTGGCAAAATCAAACCCAAATGCCAGAAATTTAAATACTTGTGCATGAAATTAAGTTTAGCTATTTTGAATGTGCAGAAACACTAATTCTTTAATTCTGGTTGAATTTTCTCATACATGTGTTCGTGAACAAACTTAATGCAATAGTGATATCATAAACTAACGGTTCATGAAGCTAAGGTCCCGGGGTTCGCAGACATAGCCCTATTAATTTAAATTCGACAAGATTTCGTTTTCAAAAATTCCAGTAATTTTCCATGAATTTTCGCTAACGTAAAATCGCCAGATTTCGCAGAGAAGTACGCTGTGGAATGGATATATGAAATACCTAGCAGTACAAAGACACTAATGTTTTTAAACTTAAACAATGACCGACATGTCTACCAACGTTGCGCTCTTGGAAGCGTTCAGTTTATACTGTAGCTGTCCCGACATTATAACAACAGCTCTTGGTATAGATAGCTAATAGCCTTTAGCAACGAATGTGGACATTTAGATACCAGAAACTACTGACAACGTGCAACAGTACACATGAACGATCTGACGATAGGTTATATAAAAATTGGAAGGAATAACAATAAAACAATATACCAGCTATATATTTGCAGATTTCATTACTGCGAAGCGAAGAACAGCATGAGATAACTGTGGTAGCAGAGATTCAAGGTTGTGCAACAAAGACCTGTCCATATCAGGAACAAATAAGTGTTGAGACCTGGTAATTGCGGTGATAGCCATAAAGCTTTTACCACGTTCACATTCTTCGGCATTCCCCGACGATTTGTGGAAAACAAGATTTTCTGATATACATGCACACCGCAGCACCAGCAACGGATAATTCATTGCTAAACGTAGAGCTTCGCGAACCATGTATTGGCTGTTTTCCATGCAACAAGTCCATGCCTCTTTTAAGTCCACTACTTGACGGTTGACAATAAATTGGACAAATGTTATGACTGTAATGTAGCAAGGCTTGGAATCAGACAGAAACTTGGCGCAATAGAATGAAAGAGCGTCAGAAACACTCATGGACATAGTAGAAACAGCGATAGCATTGCCCCCGAGGCTCGAAATGTATATTAGACGGCGTCGGTTAATGCGACATTGACGAAACGTCTTATCTGGACTCCTTAAAACAATATATTTTAAGCTTCAAAAATGAATGAAGTGGTCGATTTCTTTATGGTTCCGATTAATGAGTACTGCGAATTTGTCTTGCCAAAATAAAATTGAAAACTTGTATACACGTTGTGTGAAGGCAGCAAAGGGTGGGCTGAAGATATATTTGAACGAGTCATCACGTAGTGGGGTATGAGGTAATTGGTAAACAGTGTTTTCGATCACAGGTTTAGCTGCACTGCCCGTCCAGCAAACGGTAACAGTACTTGATGTGATAACAATGGGAATGGACAGCATAGGCTCCACTCAGAATGGGATGAGATCAGAGATCCAGTAACATGTGGGCATGTGCCTCCTCTCACCAGTAGTCAAGCTGCCCTTCGTTATGGCTGCCAGAAGATGAACGCCGATAAGCCTTTAAGCGTATGATTTATGATCTTGGACTGCCCCAAGAAGTGTTTTATATTTGCTTGCCCACATAAACGGGGTTTATCTTAACTTGCCCCTGATGTGTTTTATCTTAGCTTGCGCTCCTAGATGTGTTTTGCCTCCTTAGATGTTTTACTTTACGTTGCCACCAGATGTGATTTATCTTAGCCTAAACCCTGACGTATTTGATCTTAGTTTGTTCTAGATATGCTTTGCATTAACTTGCCCAGATATGTTTAATTTTAGCTTGCTCTTCCGAGACTACTTCTTGGCTTGCCCTCCGATACATTTTGTCTTAGCCCGCCTGCTCGGATACGTTTTATTTTCACCTGCCCCCAGATGTTTTAATAGTAGCTTGCCCATATAAATGTGATTTATCTCCGCTTGCCTCCAGATATGCTTAATTTTTGCTTGCACCTCCGATACGTTTCATATTAGCTTACCGCGTAGATACATCGTGTCTTTTAGCTTGCAAGGTTAGATGTATTTTATCTTTAGCTTGCTCCCCAGATTGAAGATGGTTCCCAGGTAGTTAGATGTGACTGTTCATTATATATTTAGCCCTAAGAAATATGAAACAATGCAATTCCTATGCTGGGTATTTAAATATTAATGTGGCTTAGCTAACAGAAGCAATATACTATCGGTTTTGTAAACACATCGCCAATAATTCCCAAATATGAAACAACCTATGATTCTTTTTGATTAAGCCCCGGAATAAAATCAGCCACAACCCCAACCGAACTTCAATTAAGGCAAACCCTGAACTATGTCTAAACTCGATGTAGTTTGCTAAATTAAGTTGGTTGTTATTATATACTCCCAAAGTACTACATATACAGTTATGCTATATATATATCGCAGTTTTATATATTTTCAAACAGACTTCTCCAGCTATCGACGAAAAGTTATTAATCGACTTTTGTAATTAAAAATATCGTATATATATTAAAATATGTATTTGTATTTAAACATAGCTAGCTATACAATACTATATTTTATAGATGCATACATATATTTATAGGTTAAAAACAACATACCACGCTTCACTCACTTCTGCATAATAGACGTTGGTACATAAGAGGTATAATAGTGTAATAAACAACCGCCTGGCGTAATGCTGCGTGTAATATAGTAACTCCTTGCGACAAGGAGGAAGAAGAGCGCCTAAGGTATATAGTTGAGGAATAAATTTAAAAAATTTAGAGTCCATCCATCTTTTCATATGTAAATATGTATAAATGTTAGATGCAGTTTTTCCATGTTGTATTGATTCCTTGCTGGTTGATAAGCGAATAATTTTGGCAGGTCGAAGACTGGCGAGATAAAACTCATTATGCCGGCCCGTTTTCACTTTCCGAGATTCAAAACTTTTAGGTCACAATATCCTTAGGAAACTTCCGTAACTATAAACTCTAGTAAAATTTTTTGTAGAAACCGCATCGGATCTAAATTTTCACACCAGATATAGCCAAATGGGGATTTGCACAACATATGCAGTAACAGATGGGTTACTACAATTTAGGGGTCATATGTTCAACTTGAATTCTTTTATATTGTGATCAGTGTTTCTATAGTTCTGCTCGTTAATATTTTGAGCCCACACAGCCTCGACTTTGGCATATAACTTCATCGTCTATCAGCTAAACCGATCTTAACGGTAACTAAGGTTTTTCTTGTGCCCGTTGTGCCCATGCTTTTTGTTAGGCCATTTTCGCTGGGAAAAACGACTAGGGGGGGAAATGGGGGGGGGGGAGTTTATGTGGGTCGCAAAGATCTTTGTTAGAAAAAAATTGAAAACTACATTTTTGGAAAAATATTATAGTCTACTGTTTCTATTAACCCTGGTATTTGGTTCACCCTGGGCGGCAAACAGTTATGGCCAGCAGCAACGGAAAAGGCTACCTAGAGGGGAAATAAGAAGAAAAAAAAAGAATTTATAAAGGCAAGGGAGGAAATTATAAATAGAAACCGAGGTAACTAAGGTTAGCCCTATTATAGTCTACTGTTTCTATTAACTGGTTGTTGGTTCGATCTACTGTTGAATTAAGCAGTATTGTAATAAAATTTTGATCCGCGGAGTTTCGCTGCAGAATTCGGGGTCGCCACACGACAAGGGCTGTATCTATCGGTAGATACGATTGTGGTCATAACTAGAAGAGTTCGAAGTTGTACTTCTAAATCGAAGTCAGCCCGAATACTTCTACCGACCAGCTGGTGTGCTAAAATGAGGCTTGGCAACATATCTACCATTACACCCAGTAAACGTTTATGTTAAAAATTTTCACCGCTATTGCGCAGAGTGATCGTATTTCTAACAAATTTCCCAGGTATGTATTGCAATTTTTATGCAGATCCTCCATCGATCAGAAAAAGTTAAAAGTTCATTAAAATTCCCGTATAGCCGCCGATGCGATTGTGTAATATAAAAGCGTTAATGTGCTTGAAAATTGGGTACGAATAACTCTTAAACATTGAAGCATGTTATATTTCACTAACACCTTGAATTTATATATCAAGTCAGCTGACACAATTATCTTTTGTCAAAACATTTTTATAACATAATAGTTATAATATTCACACGTCCACGCAGCTTAAACTTTGGCAAGGCAAATTCACAGCAGCATATGAGAGAACACATAGCAAAGTAGCAAAGCAACTAAGATATACGTAAATTAGAAAACTAAATACAAGAACGCAACAGAAAGTTTAGCAACGCAAGAGATACGTTATGTTATAGAGCAACAAAACACAATACAAATTTGTAACCCTGTGGCAAACAAATTCGCAACATATTCGAAAAACTTAATATGCCCATAGTAAAATGACAAAGAAATGTGAAAATTCAGGAACCATTGGTGTTACGCGAACGAAGAACCTGAACATTAGAACATTATTATATAACATTATCCAGGTTCTGACTGTTGATCAAATTATGGCCAGACTTTAAAAAGGCAACAAAATATTGTTGACTGTGCAGCAAATGAAACAGATGTTTCATGCACAAAAAGTGAAACTAATATCAGATATGGATCTAAATCCTAATATTCTTACCGAGGTATGATTCGACTGTATAGACATGCTACAATTTTGTCGCAGCCTAAAATACCTATTGCTAACTTTTAAACCATTGACTCTTCGCGTACGTTTACATCGCACTGAAATTCATGTAAAATTAATTAATGGAATTAATGAACAATTTAATGCCAAATATGTGCAGTGCAAAAGTGTACATGCATGTTGTTAACTTAGAGAACATCTAGACAAGTTTAATGTTTCATCAGCTTATCGCATTTTACATAAACTTTATTAATTTTGCAGCGATTTGCAACCTCCAAATAAGTAGCATGTCAAGCTGACAAACAAACGTTACAAAAAATGGTAACCCCCACCACTATGAATTACAGTACTTTAACGTAATGTGGTTTTATTAAATTAAAATTGAAATAGTATTATTACTTCTAAATTAAAATAAAACATTTTAAGACATTGAGAATCCATTATCGATTTTCTTGAAAATTATCATCCTGTCCTCACTCTTAGATTTTAGACACAAATAGTATTTTTGAAAACAAAGCATCAACAACATCAAGCTGGCTGTACTTATTACGTAATAGAAACGTCTATCATCTGTACAATACGGCACCGTATCAACTCAACAGGTATTAGTTTTATAATTCCAAATACCAATATGTCTTAAAACAGATGGCTAATTTTACGTCGAATAAGTGTAAAGCAAGTTACAAATGACGGATAACATAGTAAAATTCAAAATAACATTACGAACGTAAAAATGTAATAATAACGTTTAAGTACGGTTTAGCCACCAAACTTTGCGGTCGTAATCTCCGTAATCGTAAAACAGCTGGTCGCCGCTACAGTGTTTGTGAAGTGCTATAAAGAATATATAATCCAAGCTATTAACTTTGGCCAAAAACAGTTTCAAATTTGGATTCTTTCGTGAATGATTTATATAGGGACCCTTCCGCTTGCTCTTAAAGGCATCGATACACCACCATCGATCTTGCCTATCTTTATACTCAAATATGTAGTATCCGAAAAACCTTTTCTTTTTATCGTTTGCTCTAGCAGCCGCACGGATAAGGCTTTCAGCTTTTTTAATGCGTTCGCCGTCATAAATACAGACTAATTCGTCTTTTTCAAAATCTCTCGTAACGTGTAGTTGTTTTCCCACTTCGAGATTTCCAGTAAAACGAATTTTGAGCAAAAAGCGATCTCGGGTAACCAATTGCTCAAGGAGCGCGTTAGAATAACCAAGACTAATTTTGCTAGGAAATTTGCTCCGGGTTTGATAATCGCAACGTACCTTTGTTTGTTTTAACTCTTCGGCAATGATAATATCTTGAGAGCTGATTAGCTCTGAAAAAATGCACAGAAATCAGACGCTAAATAAAATATATTTATACAACATATCGCTAACTACTTAATGCGGTAATACATCGTGCTTGCATTACGCGAAGAAGGTTTTCAATTTACGCTACAGATGCTAGTGGGTGGAATTTTGTCAGCACATTACTTTCGAATTCTTCAGTTCCTACAAAAAATAACTGCTGTAAATAACGGCTTCGTTATTAAGTATGCTAGCGGCAACTATTGTAAGATGTGTGCAGCGAGATGGTAAAAATATATGTGAGAGTCAATTCTGTTAATGAATCAATTATTGACAGAATCGGTTCTACCAGAAAAGACGCCACCTCAGTAAAATTGAGTAGTTTTGTTGCAGTTTTGTGGAACTAAATCTGCTAAAATTTGCTTAAGGTTATTGTACTATTTATAATTTCGAATAAATGTTGCAAGAATAAATTCAAGAAATTTCGACTTAAATTAGCTTCACCTGATTCTGCCTGGAATTATTTCGGTAGATTCGGCTTTCGCAAAATGAGTGATAGAATAAAATCAATATATAGAATCAATTCTAGCAGTATTTTTACCATCTGAGTACACATATCTTACAGTAGTTGCCGCATCACGCAATATTTTGTTACCTCAAGTGCGAGTATTTATATCGACGTCCATGTCGTTAATAATACTAAGACAGCTACAAATTAAAAGTTCAAATTTCAAAAAGAACAAATGCAAAAGGGCACGGAAAAGTGCCAGGACCCCCACTTTGGAAAAACAGGCTTGAAATATATATCGCCACAATTTCTGTAATATGTGAAGCTGAAAATATATATAAAGAAGTAGAGATCGTCATAGCTTGTTCATGCATCCGCATAAATGTCAACCATAAATGTTTCTGTTCTACCGTGAGAACGGGGAGAGATTTTCGCCAGGGTGCCCAACCGGGAGCACACGGCTTTTCAAAAAGGGCACGGAAAAATGACAAGCCCCACTTTGGAGAATTAGGCTTGAAATGTATGTCGTCAGAATTCCTGTAATATGTGAAGCTTAAAAAGGCGTTGAGACCGCCTAAAAGATCGTAGCTGATGCGTTTACTGCGGGGAATATACCAAAATATGCAAACTACTGAAATCTGTAAACGTTTCAAATTAATGTAGAGAACAACGCATGGACACTGGAAGATTCGCAACAAAATTTGAAAATAAATTTTAACGTCCAAACGCCACAAACGAAGCAGTTAACCACGCAACACACGTTCTTAAGACTGAGTAGTTTATTTTTTACCTTTTAAGAAATTGTTCTAAGACTCTAAGTTAAAGCATTTATCGCATGGAATTTTCAACCAATTCGAAGATTGCAGGTTTCAGAAATAAAATACTGCGAAGGTATATGTCCCGTCAAGCTATCAATCTTCCAAAATCTAGTTCTTAACAACTTACATAAATATTCGATGCGTTATTGAGATGAGTCTGTGAACCACGTATTACGGAATACACTGTGCCGTGCTTTGGCGAGTGCTGTATTTTAAAGTTTTGGCAACCGATATATCTTCTGGTAACGTTCACACCTGAAAACACACAATGATCACAAGAAATCATGATGATAAGCTAAAAGGTACTCCACGCGGATGCTAATTATCTATCTACCACTGGTACGGTATCTTGGTGTGTTACGCAGTATATTAATAGCTACCGAACAATTTTTTCACCTAAGTCAATATTTTATGGCATCGCTAAAAATCTGCTACGCAGTACTACGCCGAGTTCGACTTTTAAGATTTTCCGCATGAGTCAGGCGCAAAACAGTCACTACGATTTTAACACAAACGTAGAGTTCCAGTTGTCACCACATGTTCAACGCGATTGAATTTACAATAACGTTGGGTATGAACTGTCCAAACTGCCGCATGTGTGATATAGAGCCGCTTCAGTGCAGGAAATTTCCCACGTAATGGAGAATAACTTCTCTCAACCTCTGATCCTTTTCTTTCCCTAGTCAATTTCTGCTACCATTAAACTCGCGCAACACAAGTTTAACACAACATATCCATTAAACAAACTTTTCATTGTATTAAGTGGTCATTTTCCAACAAGAAATGAACACATGAAACACTAAAAAGTCTCAAAAAGTCGTTTATTAACAACTATTTGCAACTTATATTAAAATTTATGACATATCTTTATGTTTAGCAGCATTTTCTGTTGTTTAACCATCAGTAAAACCCTTTGAAATTAAATTCCGTAATGATACATAGCACATTTTAAAAATACCTCATTGAATTTGAGACACCTCACCTGCTTTAGCAACCACTGGTTTTTCAGGTAGTGTACCACGTTTCCTAGTACTACCGCTAAGCGTATTGTGCGCTGGTTCAACCAACTGAAATATATATGTATCATTGTCGTAGATTATGTAAGAAGCTCACAAGACTAACTTTCTTGCTAGCCTATCGGAGAACGCTGCCGAGGACAACGAGACTTAAAACCAAACGTTATATATTTATTTTTCAAGTTAATCTACATTATAAATTTTTATTTCCATCTTTTCGATTAATCTAGCAATTATACAAACGCCGAATATTTCGTTACGCCGTTTCTCTACTCGCTGAAATTTTTCCATGGGCAGGGTTGAAGTCCCCTGTTTCTAAACTGGGGTGCCAGATTTTGCCGTTGAGCATGAATGTTCCCCTGGTTAAACGATGTATCAGCTTCAAGTTTTAAAATTTTCAAAAATTAATTATTTTAACGAAAAACGCTAACATTACCATCTAAATTGCCTCAGAAACACTGCAATTGAGGCGAAAAGCAACTTTTAAAATTTTTATTTATATTAATCAAAATCTTAAACTAAGAAAGAATTTTTGTAAAAGAATTTTGTGAAGTCTTTACGTGAACTTAGATGTTTTTGAAACAAAACAGTTTAAGTCGTTACTTGTTAAAAGAGCGAAGCAATGATTTGGTACATAAACAAAAATTAAAATGATGGCATGAAAAATTAATTTTGAAAAGATGCGTGCAAG